>JALPQI010001405.1:0-40353 GCA_025490895.1 Thaumatotibia leucotreta | reverse complement strand
ATTGTGATTAAACCATTACTTATTTATGCTGCTTTTGTAATGAATGCGTAGGTACCTAACGTAATTCTTTTTTTTTAAATACATTAAACAGATATATTAATTTCTGCACACCTCACATACTGTCTACAGTGTCTACAGATATTTTTAGAATGTTCGTGTTATTATTAGGATAAAGTTAGCAAAGTCGTGTTGCTATCTCACTCACACCTCAAACAATGCCGCCCGGACACGCGCGGCCGAAGCACAAAGAAGGTGCCGCCAAAGTTGAGACAAATATTTTTGAATCACGTGTATGAAATGCGTAGATAAATTCTATAATCACACATGAACTAAATGGTTCAATTAGCTATCAAGACGAATGCTATTAACGCCGTAGATATCATTGCAGTAATGTATTTGTCAGACGCCTCATAGCGCTGTTCGTTATTTTATTAGATTTCAATAATTGACAACCCTGTTTTCGACGGCGTGCGGCTTATAAGCGACCTTTCCGCCACGCAATACGGCCCATTTTAGCTGCTCGCGTCGCCTCGCGCGTCGTTTTGTTTGGTAATAATAATTGTGTAGGCACATAAAAAGCCGGCATTTGTGAACATCAAAGCAGTGAAGCTTCTGTACTTTATATATTCTGTGGTATTATGGTCTTACAGTGTGAACATGTTTCTAAAATCTGTATTATTTTGTAAAGTAAAGTTTATGATAATTATGATAAGGTAGAAAATACAAGATCTTAAATTTGAACTATCACGCACACTAGCACAGGACTTCTTCGCAGTGTGTGTCGTGCGTCTGAGATAACTTGTTAGTGTGCGGGGCCTGTAAAGGGCGCTCTTTTGTCGACTGTACAGTCGCTATCGGAGCGGCCACGGTCACAGAATATATAACACGGTGCTTAAAAATATCCAAACATGCACTCTAAAAGTGCATTTAGACCAAACCAGCATTCGCTCATCCAACTCTACGAAATTCGTTAGTTACACGAAACGTTATTCGTCGAAATTCGTTTATTTCGTAGAGTGGGGGACAGAATGTGTGCTCGTTTGATCTAAATGCACCTTAACGCCATGACAATATCAGATATCGGAGGGCACACTTACCATTCCGATATAAGTGATGGCGATTCTAGGATATACGTACAACCAACTGTATTCCCTCGCAATAAAAACTGTTTATAATCGTATCAGTGAATCAAATTGTTAACGTACATTTCAAAAATAGAATCCTCGCCTTTACACCTTCGCAATAACGACTATTTATCAATATTTACATGAAAGGATACTTCAACTTTATTCCCGGCATGGATATTTCTTTTGAAATGGAGTGCATCGTTTACGATGACAGTTCTATATTAACCACGGACAGGATTATTTTAATAAGCCCTGACGTTGTCAGTTCGTTAAGTCTACTTCAGCATTGGATATGTCAGGATGTGGAGAATCAGATATATTCGATATGACATAAAAGAATATAACTCCTTACGTGTAAAGTACTCGTTATGACCAAGTATAAGTATAATTATACCTATTCAATCATAATTTATGTCATTTAACGCGGTTCAGTAAAAACTTGTGGCAATGATTGGTTTTATTTTATGCTAAAAAAGCGATTACAAATCTTGAAATAGGCATGAAGTAGATTTATTGTTACTAGGAATAGTACCTATATGGATTTAAATATCAAAATTTTTTTGTTACCGTAGAACTATCTGTGAGTCCCTATAATTGGGTTCCTGTTTCCAGTTTTTTTAGCCGTTGGTTCTCCAAATATGTAAAAAAAAAGTGAGTTGGTCAAATTCACTTGCTCATCTGCTTAATAAATAATTAATTTTTCTCTTTTATTACGTTGAAAATATACCGCTGACTTGACAAAGTGAATCGTTTGAGTACCTATTTTCTCTATTTTTCAATACATTTACGAGCATCTAAACAACTAAACAGTGTTTACATTGCATTATTGCATATCGCTACCCCAATATTAAACGGTTCTATGTTAGATTTATGGGGTAATTAGACCCTTATCATATAATTATTGGGGCAGCGATATTACATTAGGGTTTATTTCTACCCAGCTATCTACCGATCAAGTTTTTATAAGTATTTCTACAATTATAAAAACCACAGCAGTCATTATATATTCCGTTATGTATTATATTCCTTCGTTAACAAGTCATCGTGAATCTTCCCTAGTTGGGACCTACTGGAAGACTACTAACTCCGAAGTAGCAGCACAATATTTATGATATCCGCCACTCGCTTTTCGAGTTGTGACTGCTGGTGTCACTCCGTGGTAAATTAGTTCCTGTACCTGTTCTGATAAGCTGGGTTTACTGTTACCTTAGCAAAGCAGAGTATTCGCTTCTTAGTGAAGTGTCATGGTAAAAACTTTCAAAAACTTCAAGGGAAGCCTCCCTAACTGACCAAAAAACCTAACCTAAGAGTCACCTGTAGTAGACCACGAACCCTATAGTGTTCGAATCGTCGGGATGGAGTTAAATTAATTAATAATATATACGCGATTTAATTCGGTACAAGAGTTTTCTTTCATAGTTTAAATTATGACCATTTGCAAAATAAAACTAGCGTGTCCAATCGATATAGGATTGTTGTACGCTCTATCCAGACGTTAGTTAATATGTAGATACATATAACTACACATTTGTTATAAAATTTTTGCTGCCAGGTATGCGATTTTTTGACACAGCAGCGACAGGTGCCTACCAGGGATGTAACGGATGTGTTTTAACGGATGCGGAAACAGAAGCAGAAGTTTTGAATTTAGTTTAACGGAAGTAGAAGCGGAAGCGGAACCGAAAACAGAACCGAAACCAGAAGCGGAGCTCGAGTGAGAGCTAAGTAGACGAGATGTTAAGGGTAGGTAGAGAGATGGCAAGCGGAGAAATGAACGAATGATAGGTATAATAGGTACAGGTAGGTAAACCTGTTGGTTTTGGATGTACGCCGTAAATGATGATGTGTAAAATAAAACGGAAGTTCCGCAGAAACAGAAGCGGAAGCAGAACGTTCCATCCGCTACATCCCTAGTGCCTACCTAGCCCATCTTAGGGCTTAATTTTATCTCACTTATCGCGAATAGTCAGAGGGCGATGAGAAAAGCGCAGGACTTGTATACCTACTGTGTCACCGGTTGTTTACTGATAACTAGAATGGCGTAAAAGCCATACTGCAGTATTAACATTTGTTCTTTTGACTGAAGACTGGTCTGTTGAGACTAGTTGTAGTATGACGCCTGGATGGATTACTTACGGTGATGCCGGAATAGATAGGATTTTATGTTATGACATGCAATTTCTTTTTAACATTACTAGATTCGGTACTTAGCTTTATGTAATTAACACATTTCTATCATTCATTTGCTGGAATATGTTCCATTTTCTCTTAAAATGAGTACTTTAGTTATTTACTTGTCGTAGTATCTTATAGCGGGACTAGAAAAACCTAATGTATAACAAAGTAAATCCTCAGCGGACATGTTTTTATTACGTTTAATATTTTACATGAATTGTCAAAAATAGTTTTGTAATTTAATTGCACGCACGCCTCTGGCAAACATCGGCAAAAACTTGTTAGAAAAATTATCGTAACTTAATGGTTCCTTGACGCAATTATCGCACGCAAGACGAGTCTAAAATTGATTTTATACATATTTATGACGTATCTTAAAAATAGATATTATTTTAATAACAATCATAGCAAATAATCATTAACATCCAAAAATTTGAAACGATTAAACTGCCACGATCTACTGAACTGAATCGTGATAAAATATTCGCGATGTATCAGTTTCATAGAATAACCGTCAAAAAATTAAAATCCAAACCAAAACTGAATCGCATTTTAGAGCTCATGGTAGCCCTCCTGTTCTTTAACAGAATAGTCAAATAGGACTTATAGATATACGTCCTTGTAAGTCTAAATAGCGTTTAATATTATAAAATTTCCTTCCCCCGCAGCCCCAACCCGCGCACCCCCCGCTGGCCCTGCCCGCGCCGCCGTCTGCGCCCGCGCCGGCCGCCTCGCTCGCCGCTGCGCCGCGCACCATCGTCATCCACCGCCCGGACGCCCGACACGGCTTCGGGTTTACCTTGAGGCATCTGGTCGTCTACCCACCGGATTCACTGCAGGTTAGTTGGATTTGATCATCATTTCAGCTGGAAAAGGTAAACTGTTGGACAGGCTAGTGGATGGGTAGCAGCATCCTTGTAATTCCAGTCCACTGTGATGGCTAATTATGCCCTATAACCCCCCAAATTTGGAGGGGTCCTTTGTCCAGCAATTGATGAATGCTGCTAATTGCAATTACATAATGTAATTCTTTTTGTGTAGGTATGTTGTACCTACAACCATGGTAAAGCTTCTGAAAGACTTTTTTCATGATATCATGACATTATCAAATATCTTAATTTTGTTGACCCATGAGCATTTGTAACGTTGCTTAATAAAATAAAACATCATTACAATTATGCCCTGTGCTGGTAAAGCATCTATCCTATTTACAGCATGAATAAAATCCCCAATGGGTGTTACAATTACAAATTAATACAGCATATCAAAAAAGGGCCTTGGAAGATGGAGAATAGTGCGCCAGTGTTGGACTAAAAACCACACACACTACAATCATATAGCCTACAGCAACATATACCTGTTTTCAGGAGCTATACGAGGATGCGCGCCACCTCGCGGTGGGCGCGGTCGGCGCTCCAATGGACACCATCTTCGTAAGGTCCGTCCGGCCGGGCGGGCCGGCGGCGGCGGCGGGCCTCCGCGCGGGCGACCGCGTGCTGGCCGTCAACGGGGAACCAGTGGCCTGCGGGAGGAGTAGGGCGCCGTATGCGAGGGTGGTGCAGTTGGCGCAGAGAGAGCCCTTCTCGCTCAGGCTGACTGTTGTGCCGAGGGACCACGATCTATTGCAAAGGGTGAGTTCTGGCCGTCAACGGGGAACCAGTGGCCTGCGGGAGGAGTAGGGCGCCGTACGCAAGGGTGGTGCAGTTGGCGCAGAAAGAGCCCTTCTCGTTCAGGCTGACTGTTGTGCCGAGGGACCACGATCTATTGCAAAGGGTGAGTTCTGGCCGTCAACGGGGAACCAGTGGCCTGCGGGAGGAGTAGGGCGCCGTATGCGAGGGTGGTGCAGTTGGCGCAGAGAGAGCCCTTCTCGCTCAGGCTGACTGTTGTGCCGAGGGACCACGATCTATTGCAAAGGGTGAGTTCGCGCTTTTCTTTCTAGTGCTGTAAGATAGTGTGGTGGTCAACGGGTAGCCCGTAGCCTACGGGTGGACTCGAGAGCCTTAATCTGGGAGTGGCGCCTACAGCTAGCTAGCGCAGACTCCTTCTTGATCAGCATGACTGAACTCTGAACTCTTTCATTAAAGGAGTGATAGCAATTGGGAGCAGGAAGCCTAATACGAGGGAGGAGTCGGGTACCATATGCGAGAGTTTTACAGGTGGCCGAGAAAGTATCGTTCAGGCTAACCGACCTCCCAAAGTCCACGATTAAGGGCCTACGCTAACTTACGCGGACGCCCGCCGCGTGCGCACGCTCGCGGGTCCCGCTCCGGACACCCGCCGCGGGCCAGCGAGTCCGCGACGGGCGCCCGCGACGGGCACACGTCTAACTTAGCGCTGAATTCAAGAAACAAGTCCGCTCCGGTGTGCCCGCCGCGTGCGCACGGAGCGGACACCCGCAACCCGCCGCCCGGATAAACGTCCGTCGCACGCGCCCGCGCCAGTTAGCGGTGTCTATACAATTTCTTTGAGGCGGGCGTCCGTTGCAGGTAATCCGCGTAAGCTAGCGTAGGCCCTAATGCCTTTGGGTAAGATCGTGATTCCTGTTGTTACATAAAGGTAATTCGACTGCAGATAATTGATTTGGTTCATATTATTCGAGCGCCTTTGATAACGTGTATTGTGCAGATTGAACCTCCATTTCAAGGTTTGACCATAATAATCAAATCGCCATTATTTCAGTATTTCAGCGAAGCCGCCTACAACCCCGAGTCGAACCAGCGGCACATTGAAATGCCGGCCCCTATAACGGAGCATGAGTCGCGGCTGTTCGACGCGTACCGAAAGCCTAGGGCTGCGCTGCCGGCCCCGCAGGCTCCACGGCGGGAGGACCCGGAATACGCGAGCGTAGCCTCGCTCGCACCTTCGCGGTATGACGTGCCGCGGCTACCCACCACACCCCACCATTTGTTGCATGATAGGTAAATATGTGTAATATGATAATATCAATAAGTGATCAATTCCTGCCGATCATGATTGCCTTTACTGGGGTTGTCCCTTATTTCGGTCCTATGTTTGTTCTCTTCAGAACTGATATCGAGGGTTGCGTGGTGAAACCCGATAAGTCGAGATAAATTTTCATTGAAATGTCAACTTCACGTAAGTGTCATATAGTTCGTATTTCAAGAACGGTTTACTCGACTTATCACGAGTTTCACCAGGCAACCCTCGATATATGATTTTTGTTATTTAGATATTTATTACCAACTTAGCCATTCAATATAAGCTTAACCTAGTGCACTTTAGAGATTATGCTTCCAGTAAAACAATAGATATGTAAATAGAGGATGTTTCCTAAAAGCCTGAAATGATTTTTTCGTCTTACAGTAGGAGAGAATCAGATACATCGCTACCATCATCGGCCACAGAAAGCAAAGACAGCCTCGGCTCCTTCGACTCGAACTCAACCCTAACCGGCAGAGAATTAGACGACTCGATTATCTTATCCCGAATACGAAAGAGTCTCGAACAGAAAGAGGCCTTCCTCAGACGACCGAGCCAACCCACCGGTTGGGTCACACCTGACGTCCCACCGCCCATAAAACAAAAGGAATTCTACGCGAGGCCACAGAAGTTACAGAAACCAGCGTGGCCTCCTCCTTCTTCCCCGCCTCTTGCGGCATCACCCCCACCCTCGCTACCCCCACAAGAACCCAAGAGAGATGACTGTTCGGCGAGCGTCGACAGCGGAACGTACAGCGGCTACGGGGAAGTTAACGGAACTTCGAACGACAAACAGAGGCTAAAACAGGACAAGAGTCAATTCGTGGCTACCCTATCGAAGATACAGGAGACGACGCCAAGCAATAATGGGTCGATGAACAATGGATCCTCCCCTGAGCATCACGAAGGGGCCGCGACGAGTAATACGGATAGCAGGTAAAGATACATGTAACACTACAACCATTGCACGAATGAATTTCACTAGTCAATATTTAACGGTTATCGACAGTTCGGTGGGACCGACGTCTTTTCTGTATCATCGACGTTTTACCTGCTTTACATCGAAGTCGCGTGAACACATTGTCTCATTAGCGAATAATGATCCATTCCCGTTCCAGATACCCAGCGCCGTCGGTGCAGCTGGTGACGGCGCGCACGCGGCAGCTGGAGGCGGCGCGCGGCGGCGGCTCGAGCCGCACGGAGGTGGCGCGCAGCGAGCTGGCGCGCATGTCCGCCACGCGGCTCGAGCCCAGCGTGGCGCTGCGCAGGAAGGAGTTCGAGGTGCGCGCCGGTCGCCGCGAGGCCAGGTCGCTCGACGTGCAGCCGCAGCAAGGTGAGGGTTGACAGCTTGGTACCACATGAGACGTGATGCCCATTCCCCGCGGCGCACGGAAGTGAATCCTTTTCTGAAACCCAGCGGCGTCCAGGGTTGAACTAACCGAAGGACCTTTTAGACACCAATACGCGTCAATTCCAACATCAATTCTGTGCAACATTCTGACCGGAATGATTTAATCCTTATGCCACGGACATACGTTCTGGAATGCATCATATGTGAACAGACACATTCAATGGTACAGTACACATTACTCACATTTTTGTCTACATTATGTTCATGCTGGACTGGATATAAACGTGTCACTTTCCCATCATTCTAACAGTCAAAACTGTAACAAAAATTGAGACTAATCTAACGCCAAGTATTATATTATAATTGTGTTTACAAACTTATAAGAGTTATAAAGAGTAAACTTATAGAAATATACGTGCCCTTTAATGAAATTATGTTTCTATTCCAGAATTAGAGCATGAAATAGCCCTCGGCGGCAGCTTATCAGGAAACCAGTTGATGATCACCGGCAGTAAATACCTACATTGTCCGCCACCTGAAAAATATGTTCCCGGTAAGATACATGTTCCAGTACCTATCGCTAATACAATAAAACCATAATGATTAGGTAGCTACTACCTTCCAGTTTTCCTAAATCATGACTTAGCATGATGAATACTGACAAATTTTAATTTAAGTTCAGGTTGACGAAGAACTTTGTTGTTAATGATCAATGAATTTTTAAAATTAAAAGCACCATAATTTGGTTTAATTTCAGAAACAGAAAAGGTTCAAATGCGAACAAGGTCAAACAGTACAGGCAGTGAAGGATTACCCATTAGAAGACATCATGCCACAGGTAAAACCCTCATTACTTTATTAATTAGTCATTACCACTCACGCAATTTTCACTTCAACCTCACGTAATCTAATTCACAATGATATATCACAGTTAAGAACGGCACTTGTGTAGTTTAATATTTTGGTAAGTATATCAATATTGTCAATGACCTTGACACTTAGCTTGTGCTGCGTTTTTCACTTTGTATACGAATTTATTCCGAGTCATCTGCTTTATCTGTGCTTTTGAATAAAATTGGAGTGGATCGCCTATTATTTAAAGCATTTAATCTAACACCCTCGTATAATTCCTAAAAAAACCTCGTGGATCTAATCTTCCCTAAGGTTTCATGCCACTCTTTATTGCCGAAAATATAGCAGAGCAGGATTTATAAAGCTACAACTTCCAAGTTTCTAAGTCCGAAACGGTAATATACATACAAACACGAACTTGACAGACTTACTTGTACTTTGCTGGCTTCTGGAGCCTATTCATCAAACGCTTGTAGCGTTTAATATAAGTGGAAGGTATTTTTGCATTAGTCTTCCACTTGTATCACAAGTTACAGGGTTTTGATAAACAGGCCAGCAGGCTTAGCACATGATTGGTGCGACAGTATGTCGCCGCGAGATAGATCTTCTGTCCTTCACTAGCTATATTAACAAAAGAGGGACGAATAGACTATCTCGCGGCGAGATACTATCGCGCCAATCACGTGCTAAGCATACAGAGACCATTCGTAGAAATCGACAAAAACGCAGCACAACACACGCGGAGCTTAAAGCACCTCTAATAGCACTGTTGCCCCAAGATGGCAGTCACGCGAAGAGACGTATGGGGCTGAACAGGGAGCAAATGGAGGCCATGAACCGGGTGTCCCTTCCCGGCGCCGTGCGGCCGACACAGCTGAGCCTGGCGCCCGTCAGCGCGCCGTCGTCGCCCGGCTCGCCGACGCCGTCGCCCACCCCGAGCACGCCCGCCGACTCAGGTGTCGACAGAACGCGTCTTCTTGGAATGCTTTCGCTCCCTCTTTTGTTTGAAAGGGTTCATCCGCGTCGATCTGTGGATTGATCTGATGGCATGAGGCTGATGGTCCCGCTTATTTTACAATACAGACTAACCCCGTTATTAGATGTCTCCTAGCTTAGCAAGCCGATAAGTATAGCCTCTTTACTTATTGATAATATCGAAAGGGACAAATAGTACTTTTCGGTTTGCTAGGTTAGGAGACGTTTATGAATAACTAAGGAAGGCAGTGAACAATCGTTTCCCTTCGTTTTTTACAAGAAAACATCCGAATTTATCTTTCTGTCTTGATTAGCTTCACTACAATTGATACTGGGGCTCATTGTGACGGCAATATGAATTCGGAAAGACGATAAAAACGAGACTAATAAGTCTACAAGTACATGTAAAAACATGATCTTTAGTTAACTTAGCTTTGGTGTAATAATATAAAACAATCAAATGGGAGTCTTGCTTAACCTGAAAACAAACTAAATCTTCTATCAAATACTAATCAATCAACCAACTACACTTGCCATGAAATCAATAACCCTTTTACAAACGTTAACCAAATGTCCTACATAAAGAACAAACATTTCAAGGCGATGTCATCCCTTCAGACATCGTTTTGAAACTCAAGAGGGAGCGACCAGTCTAACCTTCTCTTCGTACTAACGGAATGATGAGTGTGCTTCTAGGTGTGCTACTAATGTCGACTAATCGTTCGTGAACATCGGTGTCTTATGTACTAAAATGGCGTCATTGGATGTTGCACGATTTGTCCCTAAACGAATGTTCCATCAACAGGTTTTGCTGACGACTTGGTGATACGGAGACAGAAGAAAGATGCTCAACTTGGTGGTCAGTACATTCATCTTTTCAACTTCTTCAGTTTTTAAATTAAAAAGTAAAAATGCTTGAGTTCATGCTTAACAATGCCACAGCCTTGTTTCTTCAACACCGAATGAAGTATGTTTAATTTGGTTACACTATTAATCACTTATTATTTGCTTCCTACCGTAATCTCAAAACAGATTAGATAGCTTACGAGACATAGATAAAGGGCCTCTTCCTATTGTTTACATTTAAAACGAATATACTCGATGTTTACATATTAGTATAGTATCCACGATATATAGAAAAATGTTGTCCCATTGACAAACATTCAATAATTACGTAAGCATGAACCCGATGCCTTATTCAAATATCAAAGTCGGTGTTTTCAGAGATCATAATTCAATCAGTTAATTCCGCCAATTTAAAGAAATACGTCGGCTATATTAGTACGCATATTATACGGTCTACTCCCATATTAATAGTATAATTAACTTGCCAGCAGAGGAGGAGCGCGCGATGCGCCGCGTGTCCTACCTGAAGGCCACGTGGGGAGACCGGCTCCATTTGGACAGCGATCCGGAGCCCGATGCGGACCACAACGCTTTGAGAAGGTACGTTCCAATACACGCTTTCATGTTTAATCTATGGTTTTTGCCTTATGTCAAAATTGCTGCGCGCGAAAAAGAAATCGTATTTTTTTTTTCCCTGTCGCGCGTGTGTGAATGAATTGCAGCGTACAAATTGTACTGAATATTCAGACAGACAATATTATTTTAATTAGAATTTTTCTCGATTAGAATTTTGTGCATAAGGCAAAATCGTTTAGTGTAGGTAAATTACCGAGAGCATGGGATTGCTATATAGTGGTAACTATTGTATGTTTACTACTTTACAAGCATTCTATATTTGAATTTGCTCAATTACTGTCATAATTTGACTAATAGTAAACCTAGCTATTTGCAAAGTTATCAATCGCAAGCTCTAGATAATTCACCTACTTACTTAGAATCGGTAGTGAAAATGAAATTACTAATGGAATCTATTTGAACCACACAATTTATATTTAATGGTCCTAACATGATATGTATGTTAGTGCAAGATGTAGAATACATTGTCATTGTCCGTCAATAACTTGATTTGTCCTTTAGTATGTTATTTTGTAGTATTTGTAACTGCCCTATATTTGAATTGTAGATAGATTTATTGTCATGTACATGTTATGTAGATAGTGCGTAACCAATGTTTTAATCTCAATACATTACATTAGTAGTACATAACAACTTAAATAATGATTCATGGCTGATTTTCAAAGAGAAGTTTAATATCTTATACATATGTAACTTGTCGATAGAAAATCAGTCCATGGACCAGGTAGGAAAGTGTTGATAAGTGCGGAATCCAAAAAAAAAAACTACCATACTCTGTTAACCAATCAAGTCCTTTTATCATTTTAATAGTAACATTACATTTTTTATCATCGATTCCTTTTTTGGACCTCGCACTCGTTCAATACACAACAAAATCTACTTCAACAAAATAACACTAGGTGAAAATTAAAGCTGGGTTCAAACAAAAACAGTGTATACCGCAAGTGGCGCCCTCCTCGGTTCACGGAAGACATTACGCCGCTGCTGCGCATATTCGACCCGACCGCGGCGCTCCCCGTGCGGTACGTCGCATGACGCCGCGCTGTCGGCGGCCGACGCTAGGTGGCGCTTATGACAATGTGTGCATAATTCACGTTTACAGCAACAGATGGCGCTGCTAGTTGAGTTTGAGTGGAGATGTCGACCCATTGATGCTGGGAGCATCTGTATTTTTATCACGATCAAGCGTTGAACTTGTTCAACAACTCATTAGATAACCAAAAGAAATTAAAATGAAAATACGCAAGGCAGATAACAATGATACTTCCTCCCAAGAGTTGCAAGTAAGGGGTAGTATTTGTAGTAAAGAAATATGACAATGTCGAATATTATGTCGCTAATAGGAGCTAAGCTAGCGATGTTCGGTTTTCCAAATAATAAATATTTTTCTTGGTATAAGTAATTACTTGCAAAGCAATTTATGGGTATTGGTGATACCTATTTCCGAATATCTACTTATATGTCCATTCCATTCATGCATACTAGCTGCTACGTCCCATGATTTATTTTATTAATTCAACGAAACAACAAAACTTTCAATTAAATGACACCTAAAGTGTATTTTCATTTTATTTCTGAAAATTAATTAAAGCCACACACTGAAACACAGTTACTTTCGACTCTAAACTATCATACAAAATTTTAAAACAATGACATTATGTAGTACTCGAATGAATACAAGCATGAAAATTTGTGCGCATGAGTAGAATATTTGCTTTAAAGTATTTATATATCCATGGCCCAGAAGTACTGCGAGTATGTAAGCTCTCTTTAACTAATGTTGACATGTAGGCACTAAAATGATAGCTAGATAGACATTACAAACCGTACATAACTATCATTTTAGTATTAAACATGATAGGGTTGACAAAAACATATTGAACACATTATACTGATAATGTTTTTTTACGTAATTACCGGTACTTCTGATACTGGTGTCAAAATAATTGTAGTTAATGTGTTTTAGATATTAATCTTGTATGTATCTACACGTATGAATGAATTTAATAGTGTTATTGTAGTTGTATTGTGTAGAATGTGTAGCATGATGATCGTTGTGTTTTATAGTAGCTGTTATATGTTTAGATAAAAGGTGTTATTACTAAAAGCTAGCTATATATTAAATTTAAGAAGTTATATGTTTTATAGCTCTTGTAGAAACTCCTACTAAACCTTAACATTCATGTTATTAATATAAACTGCAAAAAAATATTTTGGTACAAACTTCACACAGGTACTGTTTGGGTTCATCTTTAAGATCCCAAGTATATGATTATGATTAAGTACATTGTTAGCTTTTAACAAGTTTCCAACTTTTGAAGTGTATTTTACATACAGTCATACATAGGTACCAAGTTTGATTAATGCTTCTCCAGAACGTTATAGGGCGTTTTCACAAACCATTGTTGAAATCACCTTGTTATTTAATTCGGTCAAGTTTATGCTCATTCGACTCAGAATCACGAGCTCAATCGATTTTGTTAGGAAAAAAAATATGTTCCATAATTTTCATACAGTTTTCATTCCTTCCATTACGCTACCGCCTTTTAACATCTATAAAAAAACGGTATCGTAATGGAAAAAAAACATTTTGGGATATTTTTTTCTCGTATTTGAATCGAAAGAGCTCATGATCCTGAGTAGAACAAGCCCAAACTTGTCTGAATTAAATAACAAGGTGATTTCAACAACGGTTTGTGTAAGCGCCCTACAGTAAAATAAGTTACACTGACAAATAATACTCATTCAAAAATAACACCATTCTGTACGTTGTGTAATTATACGTTTAACAAAACTCATAAGCTTATCTAATACTCTCATGTTTATCAACCAATTTTTTCATACATAATAAATATTTTAATTTGTTTGGGACAGCCCTGAAAAGAAAGGGGAGGGAGAAAACGAGAGCGCAGAGGAGACCATCGAGGGAGACGTACAAGGGAACGTGCAGATCAAGATGGTAGTCAGCAACGGGAAGGTGAGAATTATTTTTTTCTTTTCACATCATCAGCCTATGACAGTCCACTGCTGTACGTAGGCCTCTCCTATTAACTATGCGCATAGACGCATTAAGAGGTAAATGCCCATAATCACCACGCTGGGCAAGCGGATTGGCGATCGCAGTAATGTGTCCGCTATGATGACGCTGCTGCCCATCATCAATCTTTTATCAAATAATGGTCAGTGACACTTCAATCCTTTAGTCGACTCTTACGACAACCGCAGGAGGAGTTGGGGTGGTAACAAATGTATTCTTACTGCCGTCACCACACGGCCAATTTTTTTTTTCTTTTAGTTAATATTATTGCTTGGAACAGCGCAGGGTGCAACATATAGTAGTTTTCTCTCTCTTTCTTATTAGTGCGACAAAACAGTTGGGTTTTGTTCACCATTCACGATTAAGCGTTAGTGATTGGCATCTTGGCGTTGCACCCTTTGTTTTCGACAAAATATACGCACTCCCGTGTAAATAAAAGAGACACGGCAATACTCACCCGGCGGTGATAGCTGATAGCTGGACGAGTATAGCCGTGTCTCTTTCTTTACACGGGAGTGCGTATCTTTTGTTCGTGTTTATAGCCAATAGTTCATAGTTTAGTGCTCGCGGTGAGACCAGTGCCTTAGGGAGGAGAAATGCATCACGCATACCGCCCAGGTGCAGGAGGTGACCCGAACGGTCATGTGGGACTCCCGTTTGGCTAATGCGGCCTACGGTTCTCCTGTTTGGCGGGGTTACGGGAACGCTCTCGCACACATTCGCGACCCCGCCATCCTCCTCGGTCTTAAGGTGCATTCAGACCAAGCGAACATTCGCTATTTTAACCTCCCACTTTACGAAATCCGATCGTTACACAAAACGTGATTGGTTGATTTCGTAGAGCGGGGGATAGAACAGCGAATGCTCTTTTGGTCTGAACGCACCTTTAATCATAGCGGTCCCTTTTGTCTACGGACCCTGCTTTGTTAAATACATTGTACCTGCTGTCGAGAAACTGTTAATGTTACCTTACCCCTTTTGGTGTTCTGTCGCCATATTAATGGTGAATCGTTTGCAGCGTGCCAGCGACCGATCCTGGAAGCAGGAGTGGGCGGTGCTGCACGGGACCAAGCTGCATCTCTACAGACATCATCCCAGCCAGGTTAGTGCTTATACACCTATAGAAATAGTGGCATATGTAATTTAATTGAGAGAATGGAGGAGGATCGTCATGTCAAGAAAGCATGCCTGGGTCGTCCGATGGGCCGTCGTCCTGTCGGCCCCAAGTATCGCTGGAAAGATCTGGGCGCTTAGCCAAGATGCCAATCGCTAGCGCTTAGTAGCGTAACGTAGTTTTCCCTCTCTGTCACTCTTTCATATGAGTGCGACAAAGACAGTTAGCTGCGATTAACGATGAAGCGCTAGCGATTGGCAACTTGGCTAAGCACCCTGGTCGAGGCGGACCTGCGCGAACAATGTGCTGGTGACGACTGGCTTGAAACTGCTCAGGACCGTGTGAAATGGCGTGCTCTTGTGTCGGAGGCCAAGACTCATTTTGGGTAGCTGCGCCCGTCTTAGTAACGTAAACAGATACACATTTACCGTTATGTGAACCTGATAAACATATACCATTATGTGCACAGCAGATTTCTGTCTATTTATTTATGTACCTATGCGAGTCCGCTGGATGCGGGTGGCACAGGACCAGGCATTATTTGGGGGAGGCATTATGTCCAGCTGTAAACGTCTTTCGGCTGCGGTTATAATGATACGATGGCGAAATCAAAGACGCAATGACACTGGTATTCAGTGCTTTTCCGGCACAGGCATACATTTCGCATTTCGCAAAATGCATAAAATATAATAACATTTACCTATTTCAAATCGTAAATAATTTCTTATGTGATTTTTATTACTTTTTTAATATTTCGTATTCATATAATTAAAGTTTGAGAGTTACTTTATTTTTATTTATAATTCAATATAAATTCCATTCGTTTTTATGACAACGTTAATCTCTCAGCGTCTAACCAATCGTTAAAACTTGCGGCTCTAAAGATCGTAAAATTATCTGCGCGGAGTTTCGTCGAAAAGTGGAAATAGCATTGTGGTAGGAAAACCCATGGATTTACGTGCGTCAAACTGCATTTCTGGATATTTCTATGATTATCACTTAGATTCTTGAAGCTTTAGAATTCATGGAGTGGAAGTAATTGAAAGCACCGTAGAACCATCTACTAAAACTATATTTAGTTCCTTCTATGGTCCAAGACGAAATCGATCGAGGATCTAATCTAATTCTTTTATGAATCGCGCAGTTCTTAGGTACATGCTCCTGATTAGCTCTTACATGTTACTGCTTAGTCAAACAACAGTATAATAAATTGTACCTATAGTTAGACGACTGATGTTCCGGTAATAAAGAAATTCTCGTCACTTGCCTGGGAAATTACATTTCGATAATGAGACAGTTTATTATTAGGTAGTTCTTACAAACTTACAACCATCCTTACGGCTATCAGAATAAAGTTATTTTTTATCAATTACGAGATCGAGTATTTTAGCGTGTGAAGGGCAAATATTTTCAAACCACTGCGCTTTAATGGATTGTTTACGATACTGAAATGTAACGTATATTGCGCCGTAAAATGTAGGTTACGCAGCTTTCTCGGAATTTTTGTTGTTTTTTTCCTGTACAATGTAGCCTTAATATCATTAACTATTTTATTTAATTATTCGTTCGTTAAATTGCATACAACTTGCGTCAAATTGCGTGTTCGGCGGTGCAATTTATTCTATTTTTTGGTATACAAGTTCTTTTAACAGGCATTGGCAGAACTAGGCATGTACATTGGTACAAGCCAAGTTCTGTTTATTCATTGTTGCATTCTAAATTGTTTTTATTCACGTAAAAGAATAACATAATATTAAAACTTAAAATAAATTAGCCTAGGGGACCTACGGTATATTTCCACATTTCTCCTAGGTCATTTCCATCTGGAAGTGTATGTACCCTGGCAGCGGTACCTCGCTGAACGGCAATACCAGATAGCATTAGCCATGGGCTGCCGTCGCGTTATTAAAGCGGACTTTCTATCGGGCTCCGTCGCACTATACGCGAGTATAATTATACGAGCGGGATGGATAGAAAGTAAAGCGGAGCTCATGTTAAGCACACAGTATGTTGAGCGAGGAACAAGCCCCATGGTCACCAGAGGAGCGAGCTATCATAATGGATTGTATAGAAGCCTACGTATTATCTCATAAAATCGCTGCGACATTCGCTTTGCCCAAAATGCCCAGGTGTTGTATTCGTTGCGAAACAAATAATTAAAACATAATGAATTCCAACGTGACCAGCGTTAATTAGGAGGCATCCCAATTGTATTGATCTAAGATAAGGCGACGAGCCATATGCGTACGCGCACCTGGCCAGAGTTCTGCTGGCGGTCACTGACTGTGACAAACGGATTTCCTTAAAATACCTAATATCAGATAACAGAAGTGTGAGACGAAAGCTGGCTTCGTGTTAATTATATTATTAACGGTACTGTTCCTAGGCATAAGAAACCAACCTTAATATTATTTCAGAGAAGTGGACGTGTAAGTAATTTTTTGTTAAAGTTTTACTGCGTTGATATTATCTCGACATTTTGTTTTGTGCAATAAAAATAATAAAACGCAAATTATCGATTACAATAACGTAATAATACCTACTAGTAGGTACCTAACGCCAATTAAGTACTTTTAATTCAAGCGTCTCGTCTGACAAGTTTATTAGGTACGAGTAGTAACCCGGTAACGACGATATCACGACGGGGATCGCTTATTTGAAAATATCAATAGAAATTAAAGTTTTTACGGAAACTGAACGTGACTTACAAAGCACGCTCATATTGCCGTAACGAAAAAGGCCACAATGTAACACTTCTTTTGTACAACATTTAAAAATACAGCCGTGTGGTGACGGCAATAAGAATACATTTGTCAACACCCCAACTCCTCCTGCGGGTGTCGTAATAGTCGACTAAGGGATCGAAGTCTCACAGACCATTATTTGATAAAAGATTGATGATGGGCAGCAGCGTCATCATAGTGGACATATTACTGCGATCGCCAATCCGCTTGCCCAGCGTGGCGATTATGGGTATTTACCTCCTAATGCGTTTATACGCGTAGTTAATAGGAGAGGCTATCATGTGGACTATCATAGGCTGATGATGATGATGATGACCATTCACGACATGCCCTAATAATAACGTCAGTGGATTTGAATGAATCTCGTACTACACTAGAGATATATGTGATGATAATTTTCCAATACTAGTCGTATTAATACTATTATGGATGAAATGCTTAAATTTTGTCTCCAAACTACAGGTATATTCATCAACGCTGGTATGAATGGAATGAATGAAATGAATAACATCTATAATCGTGCGTATGCGATCGATGTCATTTTGTCATCCACACAAGACACATATATACGTTCCGTCACTTACTGGTTCCAGTCGTGGCAGCTTTAGTGAATTTACCTGTACCTAACCGTGAATTAACATTTCGAAAGCTCCGCTTTGTTTGTTGACTGAGTGGCAGCGGTCTTTTTGTTTAGTTTACCGTAGCATTAGTTTTAGTTTATAATATATAAACTGTATGTGTCCTTAGTGGGAGCATTTAAGGAGGTATGTGAACACCTAATGAATTACCACTGTATATGTATACTACATGTTTTGTCACTGCTTCTGTTGTTTCTCCAATAAATAAAATAAAAATAAATAAATTAGATACCTACCCTTATTTCTGAAAATTTCCATTTCCGAATGTCTGAATAAGTCGAGAAAGTGCACTGAAGAAGCGATTGTCGCAAGTGTCCGCAGAAGGCTGTTGCCAACGTCACCCATCGGTTTTCGCGTCAGACCATAAATCTCCAAGTGATATATTTTCGGCGAGACGGCCTTTCGAAAAAGCCGACGTAAATGTCACGTCGATTGAACGATTAAACGCAAGCGCAAGTTGGGCGACCATTTTACTCTATATTTGGATAATTTCCCGCGTAAAGGGTAAAGTAAATATAATCTAGATATTAGTACCTATACCGTAATAAAATGCTCTACAGTGGATGGAACTCTAAGATTACTATTAATAAAATGTCAATTTATTTTACATTATTTTACTTTATTCTATTCGAATTATTAAAGGGAGCAATAATAATTGTACCAACCCATTTTTATGCCCTTGACTGCAGTACAGTAAAGGAAATTGATTCACAATCCGTACCTATACAATCTGCTAGTAACCTCATATTGTTGTCACTATGACAAAGTACGAAATGGTAATTAAATTGTAACCTTAACTGTAGAGCCCACCCGAAACAAAAATAGCTACTTATATTGCTAAGTGGAAAAGACAGGTGGATGAAGGGCGGAAATCTAATGACGGTAGTCCGGAGGCGTTGATCTCGACCGAAATTAAATTATTAACCCTGCCTACTATACAACATAAAAATAAAACACGCCTACATAGACATATATCGTGCACAATTTATTTTAACCATTAACTATCAAAGGACATGTCGCTTCTGCGAAATACGTCCTATATCTCTATTAAGTTTGTATATTTCCCGGTACTATTAACGCAATGGCCGATATCCTTTCAGTTCCTGTGCGCACTAGCGCTCCAGCCTTATAGCTGAAGCAATAAAAATGAAAATAGCGTAAACGCTCGTTTATTGGGCTTTCACGAAGCTAGTGACCGATTGAGACTTTCTAAGAAATGAAGATGTTAGTACAAGCATTCATAACGCTATGCCAGTCAACTGCAGTGTTTTAATCTAAGGAAGTATGGGAGAAAGTCTCTCACACGTAATAGTGCAATATGTTTGCAAATATTTTCTCCTATTCAAAATCCATGATATCCGCTTCGGTTAATCTTTGCAATAAGGATAACATCATAAATCTGTCGTAACCATAACTGAAATATAGAATGAAATTTAAACTGATAGATGGCAATTTCCAAGACCGCTTTATATGTATATGTAAAATCTGTTTACGAATATATAATATGTCACAACTAATTCCTTTTTCTCTTTGTTTGTATTATACCATATGATAGGTACGTCCATAAAGTCTAATAGAAATGTCAGAAAGAACAATCATGCAACTTACATTTTGTAGTTGATATAATTATTAAGCAATATCAATATATCGACCAGTGTAATAGATGTACCTAGTACAGCATTGTTTTCAGTAGGTTCAAATGGTGATTTTTACGAGCTAGTGCGAGAAGTGACTTTTTACGGAAACGTCCGAATTCTTACTGCTGACACAATGAAGGAGGAACTTCAATATCCATTGTGCTGAAACTACTTCGTACAGAAATATAAATTCGAACGTTTCGAAGATTTCGCACTAGGTATGTACATTATGTCATTATGTTAATGTTGTTTTGTGATACTAAATTATTTTGTATATTGTAGCTATTGTGCGGTAGTATGTGGTGAGATTTACAGTTTAATTTACGATCTCTTCCCTTAGCGCCGAACACCATTTATTTTATTGTTTTCCAGAACAACCGTTTTCAAGTACCGCAGTCATCACACGTGTGTTTTTTTTTAATCAACCATTTTAATTCCACTGTTTTTATTATAAGCAAACTTATATTGGATACGTCCGTGGATTTATTTTGGATAGGTACCTACTTCATGTGTCCTTTGTAACTTTAACAGCCGAATCATGTACCTATTATATTGACGCGTATTACAATTGAAAACGGGTAGATCACTCATACTGTACCACAAATCGCGCAACTGCACGAGTAAGACATCACCATCATAGTAATGATTTCGCGCAAAGCTACAATTGATTCATTTCACCGAAGGCGTAAAACTTAATAGTTGAACACATTCCTAATAAACTATGAGTACACTTGCAATGATGTCGTAACGTATTCAAGTAACCAACGTACATTATTCGGAACCACGCGATGCGCCCCGGCGGCATTTCCTTGCTCCTTTCGCAATGAATAATTTAAATAAATAAGCATATATAATTTTATTTGCATTCATACCATTTAATTACGTGCAGTTTTATTTGCGTTAATATATTAGATATCGATTCGTGCGAATCGCTCGTACGTTCGCGACTCGCATCAAAGAATACATATTTATTAATCGGACATACATTCTGGAATCTGAACAAAATACTTTTAGATATGTAAACGTCATGTACAATCAAAGTAAACATTGCACTGCGTTTATGAAAATTTAAGGGTTATTGTCTGCACATAGGTACCTAATGAAGTTCCCGTATGTCAAAAATTACACAATCATTTATCATGAACTGAACAAGTAAAATAGGTACACTAAACTTGTTGATTGATCATTTAAATTTGGCTCACAATCATGCATAATAGGTATTTGCACATGCTCGTCATAATACAGCTGTATAACTTGATTAAGAAGTTTAACCACAATTATATGTAAATACGGCCCTTTTATTACCGTAATAAAAACTAAACGGTTTAGCATAAATTCGAACAAATCAAGCAATACTTATCGCGTCAGTTTTTCATTAAAGATTAATAGAATGCAGTCGAGTTACGGGCTTCATTTGCATAATATCAATTAGGTAAATAAGTGCCGCGTAACAAATACATATTTATTAACTTGACACTTAACGAAATCTCTAAGTATCAATAAACATTTATTGCATTTTAAGTCGATATCTACACTATGGTCTAATGGTACTTAAAATGAAGGAGAATTACTTTATCTTGAAAATGATGAAAGTAATTTAGTAGGTATTTCGAATTTGAATAAAAAAATGTGGATAGTTACAGCTTATAATAGCGTTCCTTGAAAACGAACGCGAACCGAAAGTTTAAGAATAAAGAAAGTGCATCTTGCAGCCTTTGTTTCATTTCATTTTGTTTGCAGTGTTGGCCAATGTGGAACACCTAGTCCCATACTACAAAAATAGTTTTTCTATCGATATTTTTTTATACGAATCAATTTTCACTTTGTAACATCCTGTGTAACAAATCCTGATTTTTTCGAACGGTGCTTTTGGCTATGACCGAAACTTAAAGTGTCCAATATATTTGTATCGTGACGCAATTTATTGATACTACGACTAGAACACGTTATCCACGTTTTGAAATAAGTTTTTCGTATTGCCTTGTAAGAGGCTGTAATAAATCGCTCAAAAGCTGGTTATCTCCCGACTCCCACGCATTGCCGATGCAACAGCTAAATATAGGCGGGAACATGGACATGTAGAAAACAATCGATAACGTCCATACAATAGTGAAGGAAGGTAATGCATTTAGTCTGCACTTGTCTAAACCGACGCCGCTTGGCATGATTGTTCCTCCAAGTCGATTAAGCCCCATGATTGAACTTGAGAACACTCCGAAAATAATAGGGGGATCGTTTATCTCAAATATATGAATATACTCCACATATCAAGCTAGATACAACAGCAGCTATTTAAAGTAGTCAAAAGTAGGCAAATAAAGCAATTGGATCTTCCGTCCCGTGGGCTTAATCGGCATAGTTACATATTAGGAGCAATAGTACCAAGTGTAGTTGCCTAAGGCAAAAGAGCATTCAGTTTGTAAGAGATGTTCAGTATTGTAATGAATATTATGATACAAGTGCTAAAGATAGCTATACTAGCTACTTATGCCTGTTCTAGTATTAAACGTCCAATACATTATGACTAAATCTGATATTAATAACATGTAAACTCTTAAATCGTTATTACTCCAAACAATATCAAATTATTTGCTTACAGACGTTTCACATTGAGGATAACCTTATCAGTCCAATGCTTCCAGAAAATAAAATGATGTTCGTATTAAATTAAATAAACATTATCAACCAAATCTCCATTTGCTCGGACATGTTTGTAAATTGCATCAAAATTTAAATGTCAGTTCTCGGTTAGCTACATGAAAAGTTTTCAATTTCAGCTTATTATAGGGAACGTAGTTACTTTCACAATACGAGTTCAATATCATATCGCGGGGGTTTCGTCTGATATAGAAATTCTGTCGAACTCGTTATACGTTCCTACTCCCTACGTGAGGGTTAATAAAATATGTACAATTTTTCATAATGATTTTGATTTTAACCAAAACGAACTTGATATCACACCGAGCATGCTGGCGGCATTTACCCATTGTATCACAATGCTGATACGATGTGCGAGGTAAATCGTCCGCTCTTCGGTTACCCTTTTTTCTTTCATAGTGATATTAAGTCAGTTTGTGCAAAATTAGCCCATGATATTTATTCATATCATTCGCGTAATTACATGAGTATTTATTTAAACGTTTTCTCCTCTTCTTGTAATCGTAACATTGCAATTTTGTTATACGTAGCTCAAAAGTCTCAACCCTATGGCGTTATGTCTTTGAAATTATCTTCATATGTCGAAGTAGCCCTTCGATAAAGACCAAAAATAAGTAATAGTTAATATTACAGTTTAGATATTATAATATCTTTTCTTCTTTCTGTAGTCACAAGTAAACTATAAAGAGATGCTTATGATCTGCTCCAAGCTCGATAAAATTATCCTGGTCAGTTATTTTAATCGCTAGCTCAATCTTTTGTCTAGGATTCAATAAGTAAGTGCGTGTTCTGCCCTAGGATTATTATAACACCTACCTAACTTACATCTTTTTTGTACAATATGTAAGCGAGTTCTTTATTCTGCTCCTATAGAAGCCTACGGCTACAGATCTCCAAGGTCAACCACGAGAAGCGTCTCGCCCCGGGCTTCGGCTAATATATGAAAATTGCACTCGCATACATTTCGTCTCCTCACTTTCACACGCTCGCGCCACCTGCCCAACTGCATTTAAAAACTAAACCTTATTGAGCAACAACAAGATTACTTTTCTTATGCTAAAGCTGAAAGAAAAAAGAGATTGCGAAAATTACTAATGGATTTATTGCTACGTTTTGGCTGTCGGTCAAGTATTTTTCATTATCATAATGCGCATACTGATTTTTAGAGCCCGTATTGATTAGTTTGCGAAGCAATGACGCTTTAACAAGTGTGGAATAGACGCTTAAATCACAATGCTTTCAGTGAGTTTCCAGACGAAAAAATAACCTTATAAATTCTTTGTTTAAAATGTTTACATACTGATTTCTTACTAGAACTATAGTGTGTAAACATGTATGTACTTGTATTGTACAGCACTTTTAGATAGACTCTACGTATGTTATGGAAGTAAAACACACCATAAAATATTGTTCTATTTTTTATACCGGACAACATTAGAGATATTTTATTTTGTCTTGTAAACTCTGCAATAAAGCCTCTACAAGTACATGTAAAACACTTCCATTATGTCACTCCCACAAGTCTGATGACGGTGTATTTTTTAAAATCTGTCAAGTTGTTTAGGATGGGATGGGGAAATTGACATTGGGGGAAACCTCTTTTGATTGTCTTAATTTTAGCGATAAATGGTTTACGAGCTTGAGATTAACATGAATGTAAATATCTATCTAGGTACTTATCATGCATTTAATCATAAGCTCCCAGTAAAATATGTGTGAAACCATTAGCACGCAATAGCATGCACTTAAGTTAACACGGTTGGAACCAAATTTTTTTTACATTTATGATTTTATTGCAAAGGATATATAAGGTTCAACGGTGTACAATTATTTTAATAGTCCATAATGGACTTGCCAATGCACCGTGTAATGCGCGCCACTGCAGATCCAGTCCGATTCTTATTTCAAAACCCGGCATCCAGTCACGGCATGGTTGTTGCACTCTAACTTGCGACATGCGGCATGCTTTGTTAGAGACGGTAATATAAAATATTGCCGACTTTTATGCGTCCATTGAATCTACCGTGTAATGCGCCATCATAAATTTCCCGCTGATAAACGACTATACGTGCAAGCAAAAAATTGCTCTAGATCATTGCTTATAATATTGTATTTTTTATTTACTTTAGTATGTAATTTGTATTTTAAAATGTCAATTTGAATATCGGTTAAATATAGGCCCTGTTCAGAATTTTCTTTTTAATTTTATCACATGTAAACTAATAATATTAAAAGACGTAGGATTCAATATCAGTATTAATTTGTGCGAAATCCCTAGATCACTAATTCCCTTTTAGCACGCTAGCCTGCGCCGGCGCAGATCGAGATAAATAAGCGCGGCGCGTGAGTTACTATCAGGCCTGTAATTGAAAACCTTTGCGCTTGATCGATGAGGCTTTAAGCGTAGAAAAATCACATGGATATCGGAAAACGATCTCCCTTAATATAATATTACATCGAATAAGCAAGTATTTTATGTAAAAACAAACAATTTTAATGTACAATAATATACAGTGAATACGAGGAAGAGAAGGAAAACAAAGCAAATCCGCTTACTTCATTAAATATTTCAAGTAGCTAATGAAGCGATACTATAAAAAAGGATGGATTGTTCACGGCTTACAGGGAAAGTCCTAAAATGGCAGCGAGTGCGCGGGCGTCGATCAATCGCAGCCCAACCGCCGAGCTCTCAACGAAGCCCGCTGATAACAATATAGGCTTTATTTCAATAGAGGTAGGGAAGTAGTCAGCAGCATGGTGCAACTACGGGTGGGCCTGTGTCGATGACGCGTTGATACTTCGATAGCCATCCTGGCAGCCATTGTCTTCGCGTCATCGCCCAATGCCAACCAGGTGCAAAGAATTTTGGCGTAGGTACGCGACCTCAGCAGAAATAACCGCTTTGTTACATAGTGGATCCATTGTTGTTCCAAATAAACGCGTCAAAATAACGTTAACTCAATGACAATAAACTGAAAATAGCTGTGACAAATACGTTTATCATTTAGGAGAAAACACATCTTTTGTCCTTTTGTCTTTACAGGCAAATTTATCTCTGATCCGTTCCCCCGAAAACTGACGACAAAAGTATGTTGTTGGAGAAAATGGGAAACAATTAAATATCAATATTTCTTATAACTTGGTAACGAGACGAGGTACATACCTATGATAAAACGTCGTCCGTAATGTTACCAACACAAGACGACTTTTTGTCTTACTCCGTTAAAAAATATTAAAACAACTCGTAGCCACCTAAATGCTTTACGCATTAATAACATGAAATTGTAGTTATTCCCCATTTGAACCTAACAGCAAACATAAACAGAAACAAGTGGCGTCCAATTTCAAATCCCAAAGCGATAATAGAAAAGTTGACACCGGATTAAAAGTGTAATTGATATTCGCTGTAACATTTTATTATCTGGTTCCACTTCTATTTTTACCGGAGCTTTTGCTGCAGGCGATATATATTTAAGCGTGCAGCGTCAAAGCTGGAGTTCAAACGAACTGGCTAAACCACCTGACGCTTTAAATTAAAACTATGAATAAATGTTTTTAGTTGGTCTTTCAGTTGCAGCCCGTTAAGGTCCGAAAATAGCTTTTCAAATGTCAGAAATAGGTTAACGCGAAAAGTTGCAGCCATGTTGAATTTGAAATCCGTTTTGTGAATTAGATCTAATGGCATTCTACATAGGGAATTATACGAGGAATACTTTTTGATTCAAATGATTTGTCAGCCTCCGTAGCCTAGTTGATAGTGACTCTGCCTACGAAGCTGGAGGTTCCAGGTTGGAATCCCGGCGAGGGCATTATTTGTGTATTTATTTATCGCAAAATATTTGTTCCTTGGTCATGGCTGTCTATTTATTTAAGTATCTATGTGTATATATCTATTCTATATAGCCTTAATTGAGCTTACCGTGGGACTAGGTTGAATTGTGTAAGATGTCCCAAGATATTTATTTTTTTATTTATTGTAAATGTAATTTAATCAAAAGCAGAACACTATTAGCTTCAGTTCACAAAGGTCTCATAAATTTAATAGACGTTATTATAGGTATTTATTATTATTAAATATACAAATTATTGCAGGCTACTAACTTACTTCAATGTGTTTTATCAAAGGTATAATTAGTGAAAGATTATTTTATTATCAGCCTAGACAATACCTGTGTCTTGCCATGAGAAATTTTCACATCATTATCTTATTTGACTCTTTTAGCGTTTTATAAATGGTGTCGTTTGAGCAAAAAATTGATGCTGACCATAGAGGTTAATAAACCTAAAATTATATGATAGTTAAACGGATTGTAACTGCAGGTACAATCTATTTACCTATTACTATAGGTAGGTACTGACTGTTGAGTGACGTAAAGTAAGTATCTGTATACGATACCTTTGCTACCTAATAATATTCTCCTCCGCTCCTTTGTTACACGGATCTTACAGTTTACTGCGCGTGTTGTTGTAGCGTATTAAATTAAATTAAGGACAAAAAGAGGCTCAACTCGACTTAGGACCTGGCTACATGGCCAGAGCCTAGCGGCGGGACGAGAACTATTTATAGTACCCGACCTTGGAGACATCAACCGGGCCCCGCCTCGCCCGCTCTAGACATCCTACAGAAATATGTCTTCTAATATGTGAACATTATTTTCCTTACAAACTTGCGAAAATCAGTTTCCTCCTATATAAAAGACATTTCATCAGAACGTAAGTAGGTGTGAAATAAATGTGGCAGGTCGCGTAGAACACCTCAGGGTGAAAAACCGCAAGCGGAAAGTTTGAGCCGAACGATTCCTTTGCGAACGTTCAATCTATTTCGTTTTTCAATCATCTGTAGTTGACAACGAAAGGACTTTCACCTCCGGTGCTGGGGTGAACGCGCCAAGATAGCCATCAATGATTGTCATGTCATAATTCCACAAAATATAAATGTCATTTTAACGAACACGCGATCCGATTTTGGAGATGTGTCAATTAGGCCCAGTCGAACCGCGACGGATTATCGACGGTCTCCTGACGCCGTAAACTATCCAGTGTAAAGCTCAAAATGGCTTCTTGGCTGGCGCATGTCCATCAGCCCGACAAAATCGCCTGTCGCCGGTCAAATTGCTTTATTTTGGAGAACGTGTGAGGCGCGCCCTCTTATTAAACGCGCCGCCTTCGCGGGCCCGCGGCCGGTTCCGACTTCCTGTCATGGCAATTATTAAAATAAACAAGAATCACTTCCTACGGCGTTGAGGCAGGTCGTTAAGCAGTGACGGCGGCGGCTGCTTAATTTGAGGGCGGTGTTTCGATTTTGCGTAATCGGCAACGTCGTGTGTGGCTCGGGTGCCATATAGGGTGCGAGCGGGGCCCTCGAGCACGAAAATACATATGCCGCGGCCATCAACAAGTAATCGCTACTTTATCTATCAATAATAACACGTTTCGCTTTAAATTAAGCGCGCTAAAGATTAAATTGGAGTCGTTAAGCGGAGTTTATTGTGTCGTTGGCGGTTATCGATATTGCAGGGGGCATCGAAGCGGGTTAACGGCGAAGTGTTAAGACAATAGGCTGACCGGCGCTCCGCAATGCCCGCGACCGCAGCTTTATTAAATTCTTGTGAAAAAATTCTTCGGACGATTGAACCGATAGCCATTATAAAAACTCATATAAAACACGTTTCAAATTCTTTGTAAATACACACAATGTGGGTCACGGTTCGATAAATTTATTTAGAAACTATGAAGCTGTTCAGATTTCAGTGTGTAGCTACAGTTTATATTTACAATTGACTAGTGGGCAGGCTTAGTGGTGTTTGGTTCAGTTCAACCCTGTACTGAGCATTGAGAAATGCCGTCCCACATTCCATCCACTTACGCGAGCTGTAGCGATTTGTAAAAGCGACTAAATAACAACGTTCGACAAATAGCCAGGAAGTCTGTAATGAATGATCTTACAGGCGATAAATGTGTGCCGTTATTGATTGAGCTTTAATAAGTCTCGAGCAGCTCGATTCAAGGTCGCTACCTCGCGACCCAGTTTTGAACTTAAAGCTCTAATTACTTATTAAGACATGTTTTAAAGTTCCTGTAATATTATGTAAACAGGGGACAAACAATTTTATCTCGTGTTGATTGTAATATTCCACAATCGCTTGTCTTCGATGAGTGTCTAAAATTACTTCTGTAAGTATATTACTATAAGTTCATAAAGGTAAAATTGGGTTGTCCCACACACCTGTAATCGTCAACAAAGAAGCAATTTCAGAAAACACGAGGTTTTGGTATTGGCGTTATTCAATCCAGGGCCCCTTTAACGTTATCCAACCAATTTAGTCGGTAATTTAGTGATGACATACTCAGGTAAAGTTCAAAACATTTCGTCGAATACAAGTTGGTAGCCACTAGCCACCTTAACTTAAAGAAATTGAAAAACTACTTGGATTCATAATTCATCATCATCATCAGCCTATCTCAGTCCACTGCTGAACGTAAGCCTCTCCTACTAACTATGCGTATAGACGCATTAGGAGGTAAATGCCCATAATCACCACGCTGGGCAAGGGGATTGGCGATCACAGTAATGTGTCCATGTCCACTATGATGACGCTGCTGCCCGTCATCAATCAAATCAAAGAATGGTCAGTGACACTTCAATCCCTTAGTCGACTCTTACAACTCCCGCGGGAAGAGTTGGGGTAGTGACAAATGTATTCTTACTGCCGCCACCACACGGCAAATTCATAATTCATAATTAGTGGAGTAGAATTAGTCATTGATCAAACGTAATCTTCATGATGGTGCGGATGTTAAATAAACCCGCATAAGAATACCAGTACCTAAAACGTGTTAATATCATTACCATTTTCCTCAAGAAGTTATTATATCGTCGTTAACAGACCGCGCCGAGGGGTCGGATTCTGCCTCCGCGACCCATTTTAACTGAACGACTCCTGTCGGCCCCGTTCCAAAATGAGGTATTTCCACCTTGACACTCCAAAATGACTTAGGTACACTGAAGTTATAACCTACATTACGCTTTTCCATGCTAAACTGTAGCAATCAAATCTTATTTCGGCATTGTTTGAGAGTAAGGGTGATTCTTAAAAAAAGTTCAGCAAAAGAAAATAAAAAAGTTTTTTTTCTTTACTGTTTTTCGCAATGTACATTGAAAGTATATACCAAAAGCATATTTTTGATGAATGTGGACAAGCTTAATACCATTGGAAAAGGCAAAAAAAAATTGCATGTAAACACGGTTGTGACAATGTATGACACGGACGTGACATATTTGCAATAAATGTTAAAATTGATGTGTTTAAATTCGTAATATCATAATTTATTATGATTAATCAGTAAAATATACCAAAAGCATATTCTTGATGAATTTGGATAAGCTTAATACCATTGGAAAAGGCAAAAAAACCATGTAAACACGGTTGTGACAATGTATGACACGGACGTGACTTTTTCCATTAAAAGTTAAAATTGATGTTATTAAATTCGTAATCTCATAATTTATTATGATTAAGTAATAAAATAAAGAAACGAAATGGTTTCATTAACAGTATTTATTTGTATTTTTCTTCAAAACAGTAAATAGTTATTTAGATATCCCTTTTACAAGGGTCGTCTGATAAGTTTCTGGTCTGACAATGGAGATTAACTTTTTTAAAAACCTCCTTGGTACTACAACCTTACTTTTTTCTGATGTTAAATGTCAAAATTGGCGCCATTGTATCGATAAGTTTTTTTATAATTGCCGATTTCCTGAAACAATACCTACAACATTTATGATATGCCAGATACAAATCTTGGCTCGGTGGACAGAGATTTTCAAGAACGAAGGGGTAATTGAGGCTTATTTTGAAGAGCAAGACGGCAACTACTACTTGGCCTTGTTAAAATAATGGGAGCATCGTAGGGACAATTGTATAGCCTTACAAGAGTTACAAGGAGACTATGTTGAAAAGTAAATAAAAAATATAACACAAAACGACTTGTTTCTATGTCAGGCCAGAAACTTTTCAAATCCATGGGAAAATGGACAAAATAAAAATGCTCAATAAATAGTGTATACTAAATATTCTAAATCATCTATAATAACAGTTTAAATCCGTAGATTATCTAAATGAAACGAAAATGTCACGACCACGTGTTATATATGTCACAACCACGTACTCAATAAGTCCATGGCCGTGACGTTTTTTTCATATCGTGGTTGTGACAATTTGAGACGTGTTCGATATAACCTAAAAGCTAGCCATGATCTCACAAATCTTAATTAATTATCAGGAACTACACTGTGTGAGGTACATGTTATGTTTCAAACAATAGTGTGACATTGTTACTTACGTTTAAAAACCAGACACGGCGTTGACGTGTTAAGGTTGTCCCTTTTTATAAAAAAATACGGAGAAATTTTTCTTGAGACACACACAACGTTCAGTTATTTGCAAATTTGACAACAACACAATGTTGCTGTTCTAAAAAAACATAAAAAGGGTTGCCAATATTAAAGACACTTTTTTACAGAGATCCGTATTTTTATAGTAACGTACACGGTCGTGACACAAAAACTACTCACACATTTTATTCTGATGTAAATCATAAATAGTAATGGTTATTAAGATTTCTATAGTATTATCTTATAAATCAAACATTAACTTTGCATAAATGCTGTAATATTTTGCGTGAGAATTTGACAATTCACCAGAAAAAAATATTATATTTTCGAATTCGGCAATCTCACACAACACGGTCCGTGACATTTTGGGGTTAGCAATATTTTTTTATAGCTGGCTAATAACTTTATGGCAAAAATGATGCTCTGACATGATATTAGTGGTAATTTACTACGTGAATTAATACACACTTTATATATTTTCCCCCAAAATATATTCGATTCTTACATATCACAGAAAAAAATGTAAGAATAAGAATCACCCGTAAACAGTAAACACTCATGCAAAAATGGTTTTAATTTTGTTATAATTGGATTGTCCTGGAAAATTCAGTGAAAATAAGGCAAACTCTCAAGTCTTTAAAACCGACACCTAACTTTTCATAAACAAACTTGGTCTTAATTAATCTATTTTAAGAACGTTCTTACTCTGTCCTCAGCTTTGATTAATTTGTTAAGCGACTCGTCTTTAAATTTAGAAAATTGTAACGTAACTTAGTTTAGCCGTGTTTGCTATTTTCTGAGACCTAAAAATTACGTCTGGGGAAATCGAAACCATAAAGGAAATATTTCAAAGTATCAGTATGACTTTTTCTGTACAAACCACAGATTATATTATGAGATGTACAATTATAATTGTGCATTTAATACAAACGTATATTTTAATAACGATTAGTAGGTATAAGGCGCAACCTTACATTAATTTCCTTAGAAAATTAGAAATGATATATTTTCTAATATAAAAAATTCTTGTGCAATGTATTGCATCCACATTAATTCACGTACCTAATTGTCATGCCGTGTTTGTGTTACTTATTATGTCAAACTAAGTTGTGGACTGCGTAATTACAACTCAGTCACTATAACACTACATATTTAACAAAATGATTATCCCATTCGATTACTATGATCAAGTACTATAACTGGGTAAATTATACGCCCATATGAAATACACCCGCTTAATAGAATAAGGCTGGCACAAAGTTTAACTTCATTATTTCTACAAGATATCTCTCCCGGAAAAGAAGTGAAAAAGGTAGCCGGAACATTCCAAACAACTTAGGTACCAACTATTATTATTAAAAACTATGGGGCTATTAAAATGATGCTTAACACATTTATGTTATTCCTTACAAAAAATGTAATTTAATATTTTTAATGATATTGTTATACTCCAACATGCAACGAGGAAAAAATATATAATATTAAAGTATGATTAATGATATCCATCCATTAACACAAAATTATTAGACCTTGCTGCAATAAATTCAACCATTTAGGTACCCATTCTTTACCGTTGCGTAGGCAACTGTTTTAAATTGAATTGTCCAAATATTTGTACACACGTAGGACCGTAGGCAGATGTAATAATAAAACACAGCCTGGTGTACATTTAATGGATATCGCATGTCCACCAATTACTCTGAATCTACCTCGAATACGTAACATCGTATAATATAATATGTAACGGACCCGAATGGAATGACAATGCATGGACGAAAATAGCACAATGGGATGATCGCGTAAGCCCGCGTTCATTCATCGATGCTTCTCAATCTACTTATTCCATTATTTTTTAAATGTTTTGATGGAGAAGAGGAAAACAACGTTACCGTGGAAGGTCGATGTGCTACCGTTATAAAGTATTCAATCGGCACGTGTTTTCAACATTCATTTCGTATCTTCGACGTGAAATACGAAATTATTTGTCGTGGAGCGAACTCGCGGCGTGAGTGCTGATTAAATATAAGATAGAATTATAAATAAACTCAACACCCCTTTCGATTTTAAAATTGATAGATACACGCATTTTTACTTATATTTGTGATAATAATATTTCTACTTGTTTTTAGGGTTTCGTAGTCAACTATAGTTTCATCATCAACTTATAGTTTCACCATGTCTGTCTGTCCACCCAGCAGCTAAAATTTGATACCAATCTATCACGCCGACAAAGTGATAAAATAAAAAGTGGGAGAAAGTGTTTCATTAGGGTAGTAGTAGGGTAGAGTGTTTTTTTTTTCATTTCTACCCTAACGTGTGATATATTGTTGGATAGGTATTTAAAAATGAATAGGAATTTACTAAAATCATTTGTTAATATTTATGGGAAAAATCGCTCCGAATCCAAAAAAAATGCTTTTTATACAGTTCATAGGTATCTACTGAATGTAGATAGGTATCTGGTGAATAGGTATTCACAAAACTAGTTCTAATTTTCTGTGGCTGGTTAGATGTACAATTATAATTGTTTTTCTTACGCGAATTCCAGCACATCAAGATACGAGAGACCGATCTCCTTATCGTTATTTTTTCGGGAAACACTGTCCGGAATAGATCCACTCTGTTTTCTATGTCACTTGTGCTGTAACATATTACGCCGTAATTCGGGTTGATATAACATGTCGAGGTTGTCCTAAAAACGATATAATCCGATCGCTAGTCACCCCTTCAATCCTTTCTAGCTTGTTAGCTTTAGATTGCGTCAAACCTTTAGCGTTTCATATATTCTAAGAAAAAGCTTTCGACTATTTACTTCGCAAGCCATAATTGAGGTTACCGTGGGACTAGGTGGATTTGTGCAAAATGTCGCAATATATTTAAAAAATATTTATTTTATTCATATTAATTATGTTTACTTTGCTTGGGATTCATGCGCTACAGAGGCATTGTCATAGACAGATAATTTTATTAGATTAGTAGCATATTCAGTACTATAGAGCAAAGCTAAATATGCTGTACTCAAACTCCTGATTTGGTACTGTCTCTCTTGAGGTTCATATAAGCATTTTTTTCTAGACACCCAATAAGCTACAGGCTCTCGTACTTGTCCCCAACAAATCTTCGGAACACCTGACATTGCATACCTGACAATTCGAAAGTGCAATTGAATAGTAATTATTGTTAGTAAATAGGGTGGCACGAATAATAAAAAACGTATAGTGTCACGTTTACAAAAAGGGATATCTATTTTTGTGTGGTATCTTGAAATACTTCTGTCCTTATCCATTATTTTGTAATTTGTATATTTTATTAGTATATTTTTAGTAGAAAACAATCATATTATATCCAGTCACATGCCCCATCCATGATCGAAGCCCGTCAACAGCCGCGCCAGACCCGAAGGCCGGGACATTTCCACGGCGACCCCGGCGCGTGCCGGGTTCTACTTTATCGTCTTGTTTTTCCTGTTGCCTTATTTGTTTAGCGGGCTTAATTAATTGGATTGCCAATAGGGACCGATTAATGATAACGATGATAGTAATTGTAAAGGCGTCCATAAAGGCACTGGTTTACATTACACGTAGTGAAAATCAACATGATACTAGATAGTGAAAGCTGATTCTGTATGATTTTGAATAATAGGTCCAATTTGCAAATGCATAAAAGCTATTCGATAGTAAATATGATTTTTCCTAACTAGTGCGGAAAAGTTAACTTTGCGCACACTTCGTGCGTAAATTTCTCTTTTTAAGGCACTTGTTATGAAAAAAGTCGTTCGATACACGTGTAAAAACTTCTTTTTAACTCGGGTGATTGTCGCCCTCGTTTCACTCGGGCTCCAACTTTCACCCTCGTCGTTTCCTAACTAGTGCGGAAAAACTTTTTTTCTTAACAAGTGCGTCAATACTGCGCGCGAAGCGTGCGCAAAGTTCGTTTTTGCGCACTAGTTAGGAAAAATATTTTTTTAGACTTGTATCGAAATGTACTATTAATTCCTTTGGACCCCACAGTAAAAGTTCTACAATATAATCGTTATATATTCAGGTTTCTGATTTCAACTTGTATTCTGAGCTGAATCTAAGATTTACATTTAAATCTAAGGAATTTCTATTATTTGGCAGAACAAATGTTAACACAGGCCGTCTGGATGGTGCGATTGTATGAACTGTCGGGAAACAGGAAAATTCCAACAGTCGAGAATAATCACTGACGAATTGGTCAATAGGGAAATGATGATTATTTAAATATCACGTCTAGCAGGTTCCAATGAAATGTTATTGTAGGTGTAAGCAAATTATTTTCATGTTTTTAGTGAAGCAAAGTTAGGTTATCAAATAGCTCAAATATTATATTACCATTGTTACTGCAAGGTTCTTCTCAAGTTTCTCAAGGACCCACTCACTTACAATCGCCATGGCTCAATGAGGATATTAATTAAAAACAAATATTGTCTTAAAACACTCATTAGCATACAAACAAAGAGCTTTTAATATCATGAAAAACACCGTCAGGCAGTCACTGCATAAAATTATCACTTAATAAAATTTTGATCTGAGTTGTCATAAGTTGAGTTATTAAGCGGCTTACGGCCGCAACCGCATTCCTCGCTGCCCTCGTTGCCTTTCTTGACTTTCCAGGACGCATATTTGCGTCAACGACCCATTTATTTCAACCTATTACTGTAGATTTTGTAACGGATTATTCAATTTCGCGAGAGATTAACGTTTCATTTGTTACCTAATTCTAGCGTGTCCGCGTGACAGATTCGGGTGTTTCCCTTGACTTATTTCGCCAAACAAATGACTATGTCGCGAAAAATATCTATTTTCTTAGCTTTTAACGAGAATTTGATTTTAATGTGGAATTAGATGTTTTTACCGCAGTGTTCTAGCGAAACCGTCCTCTATATTTTAGTAATCCATACTCATTGTAAGTGCGAAAATAACTCAGTTTATAATTCTTCCTACGTATTCACGTTTTCCTTGTTAAATTACCAATTTAATGACATTTGAGTTAAATGCAATAAGAGACAGAAGCAGAACTGAATATGAACATGTTACTAGCATTTTATACCAGAAAACATAATTATTCTAAGTTTATAATTAAGTATATTATGCGAAATAATACGCAACTATTGTCTGGACGACGTGTCTAATCGCAGTCCAGATTGAAACTAAATAAAATATACAGGGTGTTTTTTATATCATTAGCCATATTGCAATATGTGTTGGGTAAAGGCGTAAAAAAATATTTGGTAAAACAAAAATAATCCATTTTTCATTATCCTTTTTGTTATAGATTTTTTTTTTAATCCCATTATCTAACGAATGTTTGGTCACTATGATCACTTGCTTACCTACTTTGCGTACTGCCCCACCATCTCATAACTGCCAAATCATATTGGAAAGGGTGTTTGAGTTTGCAACTTTAATTAACCCGCATAAGGTAACTAATTCAATGCCTTATAACGTACGTAACAAGTTTCCTACGCGTGGTGGGGAATGGAGGTGGAGCTTAACTTGCAGGTAAATTCCACGAGACAGCATTATCAGTCTATCGCATACAGTACTAATAATGAGGGTATTTTGAGTTGCGCGCCGATCTGAGGGTAGTTTGACTCGAGCGCGTTCACGCAAGCGCACTCCTTCTTTGTTTACAGAGTGCTGTACAAATGGCACATGGCATCTTGCGATCAGCCGAGCCAGCATAATTTGACCTCAAGAACGGAGTAACTTAAATGTTCCGTCATACAAACGCGTACTGGTTTACCTCAGATATCGTTTATTATTTCACTTTCTAAGCAAATTGAATTGTTGATGACGACGAGCAGGTACAGGTAGGTATGCGCTTGGGCAGTTTTAATCAAATAACAATCGTGTGTGCATGTAGTTAGGACATTTTATTCATTGTTTAGTGCCGATGGTGGGGTGAGTGACGTAGGCTGATCGGTGCTTGTGATGAACTCCTGATTGGCTAAGACTTGACTACTCAAACCTGCTACCCTTTTGTCTGCCATCGAATCGCACGGATTGAAACAAACTTGCCTAGTGACCACAAACTATGTTTTTGCGGATAAAAAACGGGAAAAAAAACTAAAAAAAAGTGTCACTTTTTTATTCAAAAATGTTGTGTACTGGTGATCGCGAATGACATATCCAAATTTGGCTAACGACATAACAAACACCCTGTATAATAAACATAACAAATACCTCACGTTTATAAGAGTACAACAGAACGAAAAAAGTATACAATAGTAACCAATTAATTTAATAAGTAGAGAGTGTAGCAAAAAAGAGTTTGCTCTCACCCAATCACTCTTTGTTAACCTTGAATCGAATCAAGTATTAACGGGCCAAGTGTCAAAACAAACACTTGACTTACGAGAGTGGGTCGACTTGCTTATCATTTCCCCGCAAGTGCATGTGCAAGCTACTCAAACATGGACCTTAATGCTTGAGGAATAATATACACAATTGAGCGAGTTTCGGAACGTATATATGATACATATTAAGAGGACGACAGTAGTCGGACGTTTCCGCAGCCTACATCGCCCAATCAATCTCCGAAGACCTAGTTCGATGGTGACGTGACACTTTCGTGTCTTGACAACACTACCTAAGGGCGTTGTTTTATTTTACATAATTATATTTATAGTTACAGGTGTTTTATTGCACGTGTACAGAAAATTTACGTAGTTGATACTTGATATACTGTCGTGAAAACTAAACACAATTGCAGAACTGAAAACGTTGACGTTTGTATGACACCTACGACACGCCGCTATACTTACTTTCAATGCTTTCTAAAAATAAACTGACTTTATTGTATTAATATATGGCTCGCAGAGTGACTTTATGAATGAAAAGTCTGTGTACTTGACTTTTCAAACAAGAACATGAAAACATGTTTTATTTCCTTTAACGCCCCAGGACACATTGACGTCGGTACCACACCTAGGTGTTTATATGATTTTAACAATTAACATATCGCGATTTAATTACGCTAGTTAAAACAGTCTACCTATTGTGTTTTTTACGATGTGATATCATTTGTAACATGATGCTTATAGTTTTACTACGTGTTTTTCAGCCGTGGGCCGCCCACCCCCGCGTCAAAACATTTCCTCTAGCCCCAAAACCTGGCCACGGTTGACCTAAAATCGGGGTTGTTTACAAAGAAAAGGTCATCCATAAAGGGCTGACAGGCTGGACGCAATCGCTTTTGGGTCATTGCGTAATTACTCCGAAACCATTAATCAAATCTCCCTGCTGTCCATCGCACTGGCGTAATACTGTAACAATCCAAAAAGACGTATGTTCTCGTACTTATTAAATTCATGAGACCTTTTTCTTTAGCTTCAGGAAGAATGACGTAAAATCTCAATCGAAACATTAATCTACAGTGCTCATCATTCCGCGACTGAATTACCGTAGTAAACAATCCATGTCAGTGCAGAGCATGTGTTCATAATTCCTACAAATGGAACATTAAGAAACTGGCTTAAAACAAGTGAAGGGAGCCTAGTCGGATCACCAATAAAATTAAATCCTGCCACACACGATGCATCAAAAATCTCCAACACTGTTTATCTATCTCCATATTGGACCAGGAAAACATTTTATAAAAACGATCGTTCTTTTGCGAAGCGTAAACGAACTCGATATGTTTTAAATTCACTTCCTTGCACAAGTGTTTTCCGGAGTAGATCATGAGCGGTTTTTCGTTTTGGCAAAATGACTATATAAATATTAGTTTGTAGTAGCCAGGCTTAACTTTGATGCGCGTATAGTATATAATGCCATTTTATGTATACAGGGTCACATCTGGGTCTTGGAGCACGATTGAATAGAGTACTATGGATTTTTTTTTCGATTTCTTGGTTGTACCCTAGTACCCTGTTCACTCTAGCTCCACGACCCAGTTGTCATCCCGTATACAACGGTGCATAATCAATAGGTACATCAAATTTACGTTGTAAATATCCCTATTTAAACCATTCTGATAATGTTAATGGCTTCAAATCGTAACTACTTTTAATAGATTTCCTCCTACACCATGAAAATGGACTATTTTGCCGGTTTGCTTGGGATTTGAGTGTAAACGGATGGGCTAACCGACAACCGACCCAGTGAAACGATGACCGGTTTCCCCTGTGTAAATATTTTGCTCATAATGTGCGGTTGCGCGATGAAGACAATGCGCCCCTTTTTACTTCCTCCAAGCGTGAACGGACTAATTAATGCATAACGCAAGATGGGTTATCTCTACAGTTAAGTCATAGTGTGCAAATACCTTTATTGTCGATTCTTCGTCGCTGTTGCACCAACCTTTCACGTTTGAAGAACTGTCATAGACATTAAATACAGCACGTATTTTTGATATTACCTCAAACCGTACCTACCTAAACTTCGGTTTTAGTACTGTGATCCGAAATTAAGATTAAGTTAAATTGTAACCACAAAAGTGAAATTATTTTTTTAATTTGTCGAGCAGCAATGTAACTCGTACGTCTCGTACACTAACTTAACGCATGGAAGAATCTGATAACTATTGGCTGATGTGAAAAACTTTGTAATTGTGCTTACAATTACATGCTGACATACATTGCATGCTGAGTTATTTTATATGAAGGATTTTTTTCAATAAAATAAACGGAAATACATATAATCCTGATAACGCCCTAGTAGTGGTTAATAGTTCATAAGTAGGTACTTAAAAGTGAAATATCATTACGTGAGATGAGAGTCGGAAATGTTACGTCTATAAGGAAGGAAACTAATTACTTATCTTAAAACGACTTCCAGAGCTTTTAAGAGACTTGACGGTTATAGTGAAATTTTATTCGTATTATAATTTATTAGCAGCCGTTCCTTAGTCATGTTAATACTGATTCCGCGTTGAGATAGGTACGCCGTGTGCTCAAGTCTAGCTATGCTTGTTTAACAGCGGGACGTCCGATGCGTTTCCGCTATATTAACTGATAGTAAAACTCCATAATAGGTCGCAACAGAAAGTGAAATGCACTAATATTGCTGCATATCCATAAATAAGCCAGTGTCAAAACGCTGATGCTAACGAAAACTACCTTCGGACGAAGAGAGGCGGCGGCGTAATGAGAACTTAATTAGGTTCTGGAAGTTTTTGGCACAAGCAGCGGTGGCAAACCTCTGCAACTTTGGGATTTAAGTTTTAACTGGTCTTGTAATTACCTTTAGGGGTGATTTTTCA
>JALPQI010001404.1:0-33750 GCA_025490895.1 Thaumatotibia leucotreta | reverse complement strand
GAATGTCAAGACATAGTGTCACAATTTGACGTTTTAAAACAAAAGACAGTTTGTTTGCAGTCCTAGGTGTGAAATAAAATATAAATACATGAAATCCGAGGGGCCGCACATAGTGTGCCACTAAGAGGGATAGACATAGTCACAGACTACTAAGAAGATACTACGTATAGTGACGTATTCAACGCATTTGTCTGGCACTTAGATTTAGCTTCTAAGTGCCACACACACAAAAAATAGTGGCACAGTGATAAGGACGGACGATTATCGTTCCTTTTCACTTCCACTAGTAAAAAGTTTCATAAGACCATCCCTTTCGTTCTTGCTATTATTATTACGTTGTCAAATCCATATCCATATTCTATATCCATGATGAAATCTCTTTACATATCATCTTAGCATATGCCACCGGATACATAGTATTTCCGGGTTTAATTTAAAGTAAGTAACATGAACATTCCGTAGCAAGTTTGAGAAAAATAGATATTTAAAGGGGCTCCCAAACGTGATTTTTTAGGGCTCCGTAGCCGAAATGGCAAAAACGGAACCCTTATTAGATTCGTCATGTCCGTCTGTCACAGCCGATTTACTCGGAAACTATAAATGCTACAGTAATGAAATTTTGTAAGTATACGTGTTCTACTATAAATCGCTACATAATTATTATACTTTTCATCACACTTGCTGTCTAAGCGCGCCATTGCTTGCGTGCGTTGCGGGAGTAATAGAACAGTGAAATTCCCTAGGGAGTAATAGAAATGTCAGTACGTCATTTTATAATATTATGTCTTAAAACTTATTTTTCTGCCGGCAAGTGTGATGAAATGTATGCATCACTGTCGGTAAGCGGAATACTAACCCTATGAACTGTCACAAGCGGTGTTTCCGGAGCGATACGACCTTCAAAACTTCAAGAAAAGAGCGTACTCCCACCTTAAAGGCCGGCAACGCATTTGCGACGCCTCTGGTGTTGCGGGTGTCCATGGGCGACGTTAATCGCTTTCCATCAGGCGATTCGTCTGTTCGTTTGCCACCTATAGCATAAAAAAAAAAAAAAATGTGCGCGAGTTAGACTAGCACTTAATCGGTTTTTAGGGTCCCATCAGGTCCCATAGTAAACTAGGAACCCTTATAGTTTCGCCATGTCGGTCTGTCTGTTCGCAGCATAGCTCAGTGGCCATTAGTACAACAAGACGTACTATAGTTTATTTCTATTCTGTCTGTGTCTGCCGACTCTGGCGCCATACGGGGATGGAAATGGCGGGAAACTAATGTGTAATGACATCTACTGTCAACCTCGTTTGACTTGAGTGCCATCTTGCGTCGAATAGCAATAACAATTTAATCTAAAAATTGATGTCCTATTAGCTTTGCCTAGTAGCAGATAATTATTTTTTTAACTAAATTCAATAGTAATCATTAATTGTTTATATTTCATAATTTTGTTTTGCTTTGATTAGACTGTTATTTAGGTCAACTTCATATTTTCACAATCTGTGGTGCATGTGCTTACAGGGCAACATTTTTAACATGGCCGCATGTTGAACGAAACGATTTTCTTTACTGTTTGCCAAAAATAAATAATACTGCTGTGAATTGTGTGCGGATATATGTAGAAAACATAGCTGGGGGATACATTTGTACGCGAGACTAAATACCGGTAAGAAATTTAGAGATACCACTCGTTTTCGTGGCAAGATTTCTGGATGTTTTTGTCGGTGTCACCGTTGAATGTTTGTTATATTTTAGTGGTTGGCGAAGATGATGCATCACCCGAACATGCATCACCAGCCGATGTCGGGGCACCCGCCGCAGCACATGGGCGGGCACCAGGGCATGCCCGGCCACCACCAAATGCAGCCGCACCAGTTGCACAGGGAGAACAGGCACGTAACGCTAACTAGGTAATGACCGCTTATTACATTTATTTGCTCTTAATTCCACACAGTAAGACACCAAATCTAACTACATTTTCCATTGCCACTATGTTAGAATGTTGAATAGACTTTGTTGTAAGTTATTTTGTGCTTGTGAGGTAGACCTATATTTGTCACTAAATTTATGCTACATCTGTTTTTCATTTTCAATAGTAATACGCACGGAGATTATAAAGCTAATGTAGAATATAATTCGAATAATGCAGTTCTAAACTAAAGCGGTCAAATTTGGTTTAAATAGAAGTCCAATGTTTATTGGGTAACGGTTTATTTATTTACTTTGCACCTCAGATATTAAATAAAGCTTCAAAAGTTATTTTAGAGCATTATCCCGGGAGATATCATTCATCATATCTTATATTCCTAATCTAAGATTATTTATGTTTGTTTTGCCCTGAGAAGTTGCCAATTTGGCAGCTATTTAGGTTATGTTTGAAGATGACAAGATACTTTTTGTACAAGGTAAGTACATAGCAGGTCCTTTAGGAAAATTGTTTTGTGGCCTTGATAAATTGTAATCTCATACAAGAATACAATGTCCTTTGTAGGTGTGATCTCTAGTATCCCTACTAATAGAGAGATCTGTTGGATACCCATAGTCATCTATGGTCGAAGATTGTTAGAGTGTATCAATATCAATCCATAGCCTCCATAGGACTATCATACCCATTTTCATGATGGCTTGAAACCAGAGGGTATCTTATTCATTTTGCAGTGTACTCCCAAGTTTTATCATGGCACCCTAACTGGGCTAGGCTATTCAAAATAAATAGAAAGAATAGCCATGGCTCAAGGTGCTCCTTTGTACTTGTGCCCGATGCAATTAAAGAAACTCGTCTATGAAGTGGTTGCTTTGTTAATTTAATGGTTACCAGAACAGTAATAAATTATTATATTGAATGAGGTCAATTATTATAGGTAGGTAAAATATAATGGCATCTTTACTGATGAGGTTGATAACTGATTATTTGTTGTCTATTTGTAAATAAAACCTGTTTTAACCATTGTGCCAAAGAAAAATTTATCAACAAAGTATTCAACTCAAATACAACTACAATTCAAAGAAAGTAAAATGTAGAGACAGTATACATATAAAGAAGATTGGTAAATAATCCATTGTATCCATTGCTTAGCTACTCTTTGCAGCAATTACTTTTGTCTAATATAATATTAATGCAATTATATATAACTACCAAATTGTTCAATGATGCCTATCCTTGCGCACTGATAATATTGTCTGATGACAAAAGTGACCTTTCACATTGGGCCTGATCGCCCATGATGAAGTACTGAGAACAAATTTGGAAGTTGTAATAATTGCACTAAATATTTAGATAGATTAAAGGATTTGCATAATATTTTTATAAGCAAAGTGTTACTTCCAATAATGGTTTAACCCTTATTACAAATGTTTCCTAACTTACAAGCTGCTAAGAATTGTTTGTCCCTTTTAGTCTTATCAATAATATGTCTATAAAAGTGAAACAGACAAATAATACTTAGTGGCTTGCTAAGTCAGAAGATGTTTATGAATAAGGGGGTTAGAGTATATTTGCACACCATACCATATAGTATGTGTTATGTTACATACCTCCACAAATTATTATCACTGTTTTGAGATATCTATATGCAGATTCTTACATGACACCTAGTTGCACTTTGTTGCATAACTTGCATACTGCATCTAGTATTGAGTTGCTATACAATGCTGGATGTAACTGGCTTCTGTGGCACGTAACTGAATTCCATTTTGAGCTTCACACACCCAATCACAGCCATTTCACCCTCACAATGCATAGGTAGGTGGCACTGTATTTGGTAACAGTGGCAATTAAATACATGAATACATGAATGCATGATGCTATAATGAACCATCATTTTTACCTTGGTGTACCTGTGAATTTTAGAAACCAGATATATTTTATTTAAAAAGTAAATGAAAGTAGTGGAGAACACTAGTAGTGATATGTAGCAGAGACAACTCATTAATGTTTTAAGCCAAGATGAGATAGAATACTGCCTTTCATAGACTCCAGTGATGCTTACGATGTGTAGCAAAGAACTGCCTGTAACAGTAATTACATAGAAAAAAATTGAATTACATTAATTACCCAATAAATTATGGTTCTATAGAAAAGTTGAAGAATGCTATCAATTATGTACACCCATAATTGATAGCATTTTCTAACTTTTCTACTTACAAACTTACAGCGTTCACCTTTATTCTTCTTCCAAAGGAAAAAATGTAACACCTTTTAGTCCAAATAATCAAGATTAGACTTGTTCTGTAAATTGTTGAAAGAAAGGAACATAAAGACATTCACACTTAATACCGGATTCAATGTTAACTCAACATTAACACTACTTTTACAGCAACAATGTGTATGTGTAACTAAATAGAGTGGAGACTGCATTCATATGCAAATGTTGTGTAATTTGTTGATACGTCGAGGGTCTCTTGCGGCGACCTTTATGCTTAAACTGGTCATGAATGGTTGTACAATGGAACATATGACGACGACTCTATTGATGCGCGGGTCCAGTGATCAATGTGAGCCAGCTTTCTTCGGGTAGACTAATATATCACGCGTATTGAATAGCCCGCAAGTTGGAATAACTGTCTCTCGCGGTGCACACCGTTGCAGGCTCGCACGCTGCTTGAAGCTTAGCTGAAGTGATTAAAACTGGAATATAAAACAATAGAAAACGTGACATCATGCCGCTTCAAAATACGGCTTTCAAAAAGGATTGACTGTACGGTAATGAACAAAAGGCTGCCATTTTTCATGTGTGATACTTAGAGTAGTTTCTACATTTAGTGTCTCATAACTTCACCATCTTGATGACTATCCGTGTTATTGGTGTAAATCACGCTTCTGTTAGCTGTTCTAGTGTCGTTCGGTTCTTGAAATTGTGAGCCTTCAAAACGTACTTATTAGCCAGCTTCCTTTTTTTGGCGTCTTCAAACCTAGCGCTACCGAAAACCTCGATTGACAGATCCACAGCTTTATACAACAACAATTTCATGATGAAGCCCCAGCACAACCACCACCTAGGACCCTCTAGGGCTGCCATTTCGAAATTCGTAACACCAAGACAAGACTCAAAAACATGGACATTTGGCGTATATCCCATTTTTTCTCCGGGGTTTACTTTGTACACAATAATTCCGGTAAATAGTTAAATTCAATGAGGTGTTTCTTCGCATCAAAAGTGTCCAGAAATGTCCGTACATTTTTTGAGTATCCCCGCGGACAGCATCGAACGGCTTCCAAACTAGGACAAATGCGGGGAAACCCAGACAGATGGCAGCCCTAACCACAGCCACCCAACATGTCTTGCACCATCCGTAGAACAAGTTGGGCGCTGCTAGCACAGTAGTGGATTTTATTTGCACTATTAACCCTTAAATTGGCAAATCGTGTTCTAGCCTCCTTGCCATTGTGTAGAGAAGAAAATTCTGCATTTGGGGAAATGGGTCGAAAAATTTGTGACTTGTTTGGTACATTGCCAATTTAAGGGTGAAGTTACTCGAACTTTGGCTACCAGGGCAGCACTGATTGTGGGTGGTTACAGGGTGCCGCTGGGCCCGTCAGGCGGCATGGGCGGGCACGGGCAGCTCGGCATGGGTGGCATGGTGCCCCCCCACCACGCTCCCGCGCAGCGCCCCCCGCACCCCATCCGGGCTATGCCGCATCCGCAGCAGCACCACTCTATGCCGCCGGTATGTATCCATTCGTTTCTGACATGTATATTTGCACGAAATAAGTAAAGTCTGGGATTAGTAACTTAAAAGCTTCATTAGAATTTACTTATTATTTTCTACAAATTATTATTTCTGTCTCCTTTATATGTATTCAAAATAAGTTAATAGATGTGAACCAGTATGGAATGGATATCTTCGAATTATTTAAAATTTGATTCCATTTGTGTTTTATGTTTAGGCCTCGCCATCACAGTTAGTTAACTTACTATTAATGTATGCACTTTAAGTCTATTGCAGTAATGATCAATAGCAACCACTAGATAATGGTGCTAGCATTTTGTATCCACAATTTAAGATTGTCAATTTGGTAAAAACTACAGCTACAACATGAACTACAAGATTTTGAATCCAAAACTCCTACTCAACTAACCCATATTAATCCATATAAAGAAATTCCTTGTCCATTAATTTAGTCACTTTCTCATTACCTAAAGTGAGAGCGATATAACGGGATACTGTTATTCTGACCTCCTTATTGTTTCGAGTCCTAACTCCAAATGGAGTGCCGTGATTTTATCTTGAGTTTGTTATTATGCAAATCTACCTATACATTGTATTTTTTTTGTATGATTACACATAAATTAAGTTTGTAATTGGACGTAGTTATGCAAAAGGCAACCAACCCACATACGTTATTAATTCTTATTAACACCTTAAATCAAAACAATGAAGTCGATCCTTAGAATGACAAATTCGTATGTATTGGTTCCTTTTTGCAAAACTACGTCCAATTATTCTAAGACGGTAATCCTTTTCAGTATTGTTTTAATTCATGCAAACAAATAATTGCCTAGGTATTTCTGTTTTGCTCTGAATCGTCTCACATATCTGAGTTTCGGTTTCTACTGACAAATAGGATTCCTACAAACCATAATAAGCACTAAAGTAAGATAGACTTTCGCTTCTTGCCGTAGCACCTTCATCACTTTGACACCTTATCAATCGGCAATCAACTGCTCTTTATTCAACCCTCTGAATGTGACAGAGACAAAACGGCCCCGTGGTTCGCGTGATCAAGTCTGTACTGGTCTCCTGTCTCTAGCCGAGACAAAGGGGTCAGATTCGGACACTGTACCGAGGGTGCTGGAGGATATATTATATCTTTAAAACTGGTCATACGTTCTTTGATATGAAATATGATAACAATTTATAAATTCGTTGAATTTACTAATATGTCGTATTTGGGTTTTCAAAAATATTGTACGTAATTAATAAAAGCTTATTGAAAAAAATTACGAGCGTTTCCATTGTTACAAAAAAAAGGCATACAAACTATATGGTAATACAAAGGAGTGAAGTACTTTTTTTATTCTGATGTTGGGTTGGATGTTAAGGGAAACCACTTAGCTGGGAGTATAGGTTTATTCTGACTATATCTACGCTAAAATTATGCATGTGCGCGGGTGAAGCGTAGCACACACTACAATGTGTATATGTGTATTTTTGCAATCAACCATGGGTTGATATGGGTCAATAAATGTTTTATTACCGTAAATTTATTTATATTTGTGGCGGGATTACAATTATTGTAAGTTTTTCAATCTCATAGTATGAATACTATGAACGTGTTAGTCCGCCAGCGAATCGAATATTGAATTACTATTTCATTGAACCGACGATAAAAGTAATGACTGAATTTTATCGCTGATTATCCAATGTTTCAATTCTACATGGCTTCACAGAAGGTAAACTATCGAACTGATCTTTATGGAGCTTACAATACGGTATAAACTATCGGAAACGCTGTAAAAAGTGAACCTTACACAAATCTTTGCAAATTAGGATTGAGTTTATATTGTTATTTGAGGTGAATGACCTTCGTGAAAGGATGAAGAGCGCGTACATTTTCTCCCCTCACAATAGTGTCCACTGTCTGACATTGGATATAAATTATATAGCGGCGGTTCTTCGCGCACCAGCAGCTGATTAGGGGTATTATTGTGCAAATGATTTCAACATGTTGTATTTGTGATAAAAAATATAACTAAATCGGTTAATCAACTTAGGACTCGGGAATGTCGATAGAATTTGTATGAAACCCATTTAAATTGACAACACACAACTACTGTCGCGTCATTATTTTGATGGCGAGATTAGTTGATACTTTCACATTTTCCAATTGTACCAAACCGCCTGTTAGCATTAAATTGTAATGCTTCATAGTAATCTGCTGGGTAATACTGATCGGACTATTAAGTGCAACCCGCCTAGGCGCCTAAGTATAAGACTAAGGCCTGAGTAGACGTTCGAGCGGGGCGTCCGGCGTTCTCAGACCGTGGGTTTTCTGGCTGACGCGTGTACGCCGCCGGCGACGTTCGAATGTTTGAGAGTGGTTTCTCTGAAACATCGCCGGCAGCGGTTAACCGACGGCCTCAAGTCTTACACTAAGGGCCTGTTTCACAATTTCCAGTTAAAGCTATGTGTCAGATAAAAATAACACGCTCTCTTTATTCTTCCAGGTGAAAGAAAGAGATAGTGTTATTTTTTATCTGACAGATAGCTTTAACTGGAGATTGTGAAACAGGCCGTAAGACTTCTTCAACCGTACTCGTATCTAAAATGTTGGCAATATTACAGCAACCAATGAAGCAGATGCGCCGCGGGTACGGCGTGGGCTACGGGCCGGCGGGCGTCGTGCCCTATGCGCACCCGCCCATACCGGCGCCGGTCCCCGTCACTGCAGGTAACAAGTGTCATATGCAGCACCTATGACCAATATACTAGTTAAAACGACAAGCTTTTACGAGATAATCACCAAATTAAAAAAAGCCGAGTTCAACCGGTTTCTTCAAGATTCCAACATCAGACCCTGACTTGGTGCCAACGAGACCATCTCGGTTTATTCAGTGGTCGGTTTTAAAAAATATTATAGAAATCGGCATACTTCACTTGTTTAGATACACGTAATTATAAATGTTTTTTTTTCATCAGTCCTTACAGTGAAAGCATTAATTTCACCCTTAGGCGCATAGAGTATCAAAAACGATATACATATACGACCGAAATGACACATGTGGACGCTTATCATTAACAACGCTGCATCTCAAGAAACTACCTCGTCATAATTTAAATTCTAACAATGAAGCACTAAAATTACAATTGCAGGCGCGTATTATTTTGGATTACAGCGTAGTTCATGATAGCAACGAATTTGTCAAAATAAGTAATTAATCGGGGCTATCAAAGTGAGCAATAGAGTTCTAATTGGCATTGATTGTTTATATAGGCCGTGTGGTGACGGCAGTAAGAATACATTTGTCACCATCCCAACTCCTCCTGCGGGTGTCGTAAGAGTCGACTAAGGGATTGAAGTGTCGCTGACTACAAGATTGATGATGGGCAGCAGCGTCATCATAGTGGACATATTACTGCGATCGTCAATTCGCTTGCCCAGCGTGGCGATTATGGGCATTTACCTCCTAATGCGTTTATACGCATAGTTAATAGGAGAGGCCTACGTCCAGCAGTGGACTAACATAGGCTGATGATGATGTGTATATAGGTCAATTCAGAAAAAAATGTGTGTCGGTGCGCAAAAATATCTCGTGTGAAATGTCGTTTTCAAGCCTTGCGTAACAGTCGAGTATTGTTTCGGCAGCAGCAGCCACGCCGGCCGTCACGAAGGAGGCGCCGCAGACGCCAGCTCCGGCGCCGGAGGGGGCGGAGGACGAGCGGGCGGCGGGCGACGAGGCGCGCCCGCCGCCCGCCGCGGCCAACAGTAAAGAGAAGACTCCCATGTGCCTGGTCAACGAGCTGGCCAGGTACAACAAGGTACGTGAGGGGTACTCACTAACGAAGGAGGCGCCGCAGACGACAGCTCCGGCGCCGGAGGGGGCGGAGGACGAGCGGGCGGCGGGCGACGAGGCGCGCCCGCCGCCCGCCGCGGCCAACAGTAAAGAGAAGACTCCCATGTGCCTGGTCAACGAGCTGGCCAGGTACAACAAGGTACGTGAGGGGTACTTAATAACCACCTTATTCATAAACGCCTCCTAACTTAGCGAGACGATAAGTAGTATTTGTCTCTTTACAGTCCTTTATGTTTTAGCGTTGCGGGTGATAATTAAATATACACCACGATTTGAGCCGTCTGGTGACGGCAGTAAGAATACATTTGTCACCACCCCAACTCCTCCTGTGGGTGTCGTAAGAATCGACTAAGGGATTGAAGTGTCACTGACCATTATTTGATAAAAGATTGATGATGGACAGCAGCGTCATCATATTGGACACATTACTGCGATCGCCAATCCCCTTGCCCAGTTGGGCGATTATGGGCATTTACCTTCTATTTAGACCCATCACGCTTCTGAGTCATGTTTATAAACTGTTTTCAAGGGTCATTACGAACCGTCTCGAATACAGACTTGATGTCTTCCAGCTTCCAGCCTCCCGAACAAGCTGGATTCCGAAAAGGATATAGTACCATAGACCACATACATACGCTGCGACAAATTATACAGAAGACCGAGGAGTATAACTTGCCATTATGCTTAGCGTTTGTGGACTATGAAAAAGCCTTCGATTCGGTAGAAATATGGGCAGTGCTTGAGTCTCTTCAGCAATGCCACATTGACTATCGGTACATCGTAGTGTTGAACTGTTTGTATAGCAACGCCACAATGTCGGTCCGAGTACAGGAGCAGACTACGAAGGCTATTCCGTTGCGAAGAGGCGTAAGGCAGGGAGATGTTATATCTCCGAAACTGTTTACTGCCGCAATGGAAGATGCCTTTAAGCTCCTGGAATGGCAAGGACTCGGCATCAATGTGAACGGCGAAAACATCACTCACCTTCGGTTTGCCGACGATATCGTAGTCATGGCAGAGTCGATGGAGGAACTCAGCAAAATGCTCGATGACCTTAACCGAGTTTCTCAACGGGTGAGCTTGAAAATGAACATGGATAAGACGAAAGTTATGTCAAATGCCAATGTTGTGCCCACTCCAGTTTCTGTTGAAAATTCGGTACTCGAAGTTGTTGACTCGTACATCTACCTAGGACAAGTAGTCCAATTAGGTAGGTCCAACTTCGAGAAAGAGGTCAACCGCCAAATCCAACTCGGTTGGATAGCGTTCGGGAAACTACGCGATGTCTTTTAGTCCGACATACCTCAGTGCCTTAAGACAAAAGTCTACAATCAATGTGTGTTACCAGTGATGACTTACGGCGCCGAAACGTGGTCCTTCACCATCGGCCTCATCTCTAAACTCAGAGTCGCTCAAAGAGCTATAGAGAGGGCTATGCTCGTAGTTTCTCTGCGTGATCGAATCAGAAATCCGTAAAGAGGAGATCCGTAGGCGAACTAAAGTTACTGACATAGCCCTCCGGATTAGTAAGCTGAAGTGGCAATGGGCAGGCCACATTGCACGCAGAACAGATGGTCGATGGGCGATGGGGTCGAAAAGTGCTCGAGTGGAGACCACGGCTAGGCAAACGCAGCGTAAGACGTCCACCCACAAGATAAACAGACGACCTTGTGAAGGTCGTCGGGACACGCTGGATGCAGGTCGCATCTAACCGGTACATGTGGTGGTCCAGAGGGGAGGCCTATGTTCAGCAGTGGACGTCTTATGGCTGAGATGATGATGATGATGATGACCTTCTATTTAATGCGTCTATACCACAGACAACATAACCTAAAGACGTAGCTTTAGACAATTATTTCATTTAAACCGATGCTGCCAAAAATGCTGAGGTGCGGGCGGCGTAACATGAGCTAACTGTGTTGTGATTCGTCGTTTCAAGGTCAATGAGGCGTAAAACAAAAATGTCCGCCGGTCGCTAGTGATTTCCGAATGTCGATAAAAGTATCGATGGTTACAATGTCTATGGCTTTCACAATTCGATATTTGTCAGTGACTTACCGACAAAACCGTAAATCCATATCCGTACTAATGCATACCATAAATGCGAAAGTATGTCTGTCAGTTTACTGAGTCTACACGCTTAAATCGCTGAACCAATTTAGATGAAATTTTGAATGGAGATTATTTAAGACCCGGGAAAGGACATACGATATTTCATTCATCATCATCATTATCATCATCATCCCCGCAGATGAAGATATATTATGATACTAGCTTATGATGCTAGCTTGAAAAGCATTTTATATGAAAAAAAGTATTTGTACTGTCTGTCTGCTGTGTCTTCATCTTCACATTTAAACCGGTTTAGATGAAATTTGGAATGGAGATAGTTTAAGACCCGGGAAAGGACAAAGGATAGTTATTTTATCATCATCATCCACGCAGACAAAGTTGCGGTCAAATATTAATATCACAATATATCTTTTCTGAGATAATAAATAAAACAATTTTATAAAATATATTTTTATTTGTACAATCATTAACTCGTAGTTACAAAGTTACCAAAAAACTATCATTAAAATACGTTGTATATAAAATTAGTCTATTATTCGTTTTTCTTAATTTGAAATATTCCGGTTTAAAGTGTCGAGAACATATCACACTGCTAGGAGCAGGAAACCAATCATGTGACCGTTTTGTACCTTCATCCACATTTCTTTCATGTTTGGGCATTTAGAGAAGATACACAATATTATTTAACATAATAGTATTTTTGAAAATTATACTTCTACACTTTACACTAAACCAGAATATTATTTGAGGATAATTGAATATAATCGTAATATCTTATCGATAGTAAACAGACTGCAGGCATAGACATCACTAGTTCGGATACGAAGACTCCACCGCAGAGTTTGTTGCTTGGTACGATTGAGATTAAAGATTTTAATTTATCTTTAGTTACCTTATCGATAGTAAACAAACATACTCTACGGTCATCCCTAGTTCAGACGGCCTACCTGCTCGTTACGTTAGACAAGGAGGGAGTTATACTTCGTGCAAAGTATTAGAAAGAGACTTTGTAAAAAGACATCAACGAGTGCACTAAGCTCTGAAATGGAATTCGAGATCAAAAATGTAAACAATCTATGACAATGACATGACATTACAAAGTCAATGTTAAAGTGACATGATAGGGGTATAAAACGTTTTATATTGAATGTAGTTTTTAACCCTTAGGTGCATATGGTATCACACATTTTATTTCTGAAATGACTTAAGTAAACAATCGATGATTGATTACTTATTTCGACATGTGCCTTTTCGGTCGTATCGTTTTTGATACTCTATGCACCTAAGGGTTAACACCTTTGTAAATTAACGTCGCATTTTGAGATTGTTTTTTTATTTTATTTTATTTAACACTTCACTTACTCTATCCTTACAGGTACTAAACCTAAGACAATGTTTTATGTGTAGATGTAGATACGCGAAAGTCAAAGTATGTTCGATACACAAAGTATCACAATCGTTTACATATTTTTGGGTTTTTGGTCGACGGTTCCTGATTACAAAAATAAAACCTAGATAATTTGCTAGAATGATGTAAATAATCAACATAATCAATGTTTGAAAACGAATGTCGTGTTACTTTAATCTTTAGGATAGTCGGGGAACGAATTCCAGTCTTCATCTTAGTTACGATCGAATCCATTTCGATTAAAATATGAAAATGATTGATTTGTAGGTAAAAATTTTTATCCGTGCGGTGACGGAGTAAGAATACAAAAATCACCGCCCCTCTCTTTCCGTGGGTGTCGTAGGAGTCGACTAAGGGAAATACTGAGTGGCCAGCTTCTCAGCCGGTGGTAGGGTATTTTTACTAGTACCCGCCTGGTTGGCTACCACCGTACATTCGGTGTAAACGCCCGTGAAATGACTTACCTTCGTGTTTGCCGTGTTTCGGGGTCAGCCGGTGTATTTACCAGCATCTAGCGGGCCAGCAAGGCGGTGGCAACTAACAGGTTACTGATTGTCTCTTGTTCGTTGCCGCCGCGATTTGGGCTCTACTTTTCACTTACGATCAGGTGGAGTGGAGCCACTTTGTTGTGCCAACGTTATTTTTATTGGGTCGGCAACGCGCATGTGACACCCTGAGGTTGCAGGCGCCCATAGGCTACGGTGACTGCTTTCCATCAGGCGGGCCGTATGCTTGTTTGCCACCGACGTGGTATAAAAAAAAAAAAAAAAAATACTAAAATCTGTATTAATGTACTTTGTAATGCTAAATTTTAGGAGTTTTTATGAATTCATAAAACAGTCATTTGGTGCACCCTCTTGTTTTGATTTTTGAAGTACATAGTTATAAATGCGAACCCTCTTAAATGGTTCTTAGTATAGTTACCGTATTAAATTACGAATAAACTAGTTCTTGTTATAACTACGAACCAAATGTTTAAGATTTCTTATCATTGCCAGTAGTATAAATTAAACACCTTACATTTTATTAAAAGTTGCGAAATATATCATTAAAAAAATATTTATTTCGCTTAATGTTTTGTATTAAAAATTAGTAAAATATTTAAAGATTCTACGTACCGTCAGTGACGGTAAATACGCATTTTTTATAAGTACTTGAATGATTTTAGATTACCCCCCTCTCGTGATTATTTTTTTGTGGTGGCATCCCATTTGTTTACATTTTTGATCTCCAATTCGATTTCACACCTTAGATTTTATGCTTAAACTATTTTTAATTTTAATTGAAATTTATAAAAAATTGCTCACTTGTGAAACGAAATACCATCTTTTTGCTCACTAGATGTTTTTGTATTCTTGCCACACAATTTCACGCAACAGTAATGCATTTTGCATGACGTAAATCACGTTAAAACTTTCGTAATCATCTCATGAACGCCGGTCGCAGACTGAAGTTAGCAATGGAGGCGTGGCTCTAATATGGAGTGAATTCACCGTATACGTGACAGAGGGGGTCGCCCGGCTATGCTACGTCTTGAGGTTATGTTGTCTGTGGTCTATACGCATCGGACTATTATTAAGTTAATAGGAAAGGCCTACGTCCAGCAGTGGACTATCATAGGCTGATAATGATGCATGATACACCACGATTTAACGTCTACAAAAGTTCATTTGGATTTATACACGACATAGAGAAGATAGTCAATACATAACAGAAGGCGGAAAATAGCATAATACACGAGAGAAGAAGAAATAATAGAATTAGCGCAGATCATGTAACGAAATTTTATGATAACAGAGGAACATGCACGCAGTCTCTCGACGTCAACTATCGGATCAGACTGTGTTGGCTAATAAAACCTAGTACAGTCAAGAGCAAAAGTAAGTGATCACCTTGTGCCTTATCACAATGTGATAAGGTCTATAATCGAACAAGAATGATCACTTACTTTTGCTCTTGACTGTACCGTTGAGTTTGAGAATACTTATCGGCTTCTTAAATTATGCGGTAATAATTGCAGCGCTCCTGGAAGACCTTTAGACCTCTTTAACCTTTTTATGTTATAAGAAAATTCGTTTTCATATCTATTATTCATGCGAACAAATAATTGCCGAAAATATAAACAAATATTAATATGTCGAAAATATAAACAGAACTGAAATAAGTTATTGTGATTGCCATGTCGATGAAGCGCGTGATATACAACATTTATGTGCTAGAAATTTTATCAAATTTTACCTTGTAATAGAACGAATTAATAATATACCTCGATTGTTACAGATAAAGCATCAATACCGCCTCACATCAGAAACGGGACCGGCTCACAAAAAAGTATTCACAGTAACACTCCGATTGGGTGATACTGAAGAATACACAGCTGAGGTGAGTTGATTGCTATGTTATAAAAATATGCAATGATTTATTTATTTATCGTATGGCATTTACACATTAGTTTAGACAATAATGATTACAGCAATGATGCAAAACAATCTTATTAAAAAATAGTTATTTATGTGACTGGCGCATGATAACAGGTATTAAACACTCGTGTGATCTTACTATGAAACTCGCATAATAACTTAACTTCACATTCATAACTTTATCTACATCCTTACCATAAGTTTAAAATGATTATTTACATTGATATCCACTAAGTAAAATACCTCTAAATGTAACAATTCAAATCAGTTGAATTTACTCAATTTGTGTAAGAAAAGAATATCCTGTATTGTAGGATATTCTTTTCTTACACAAATTGAGTATTGAAAAAAAACACAAATAGATGTTGACTTTATAATGTTAACATTAATGTACTGACACCGATACTTTAATGTTAATATTATGATGCACTGTGCTTTAATGTTAACATTATAATACAGCCACAGACACCGGTTTCTTAAAATAGGTCATTACATTACCGCTTCTGAATATATAATAGGACAATTCTGTTTCTTGTTATTCTTGTATCCTATATGCGAAAACCTGTAATTGGCTTTGCTGTTACATATTGAACAAAACCTGTATTTCGTCGTTGAGATTGCCAATTCCGTTATGTGCACGATTTCAGGAACTGAAAAATCAATCCAAATGACATATTTTTACAGTCTTCTTTTGTCAAATTTGAAATTTACACATAACAGAATTGGCAATCTCAACGACGATTTGTTACTGTTAGCTGTTGGTTTTCTGAATAAATAAAATAGAATAGAATAATTTTATTATGATATAGAAGTAGATAAAATCAGATTTTATGTTCGCCCTATGTAATGTAAGTAAACATTTGTGGTCGTAGGGTTCCTCAATAAAGCGCGCGCAACACTCGGCCGCCAGCGCGGCGCTGTCCGCCACGCACTTCCCGCCGCCGCCGCCGCGCGCGCCGCCCGCGCACGCGCCGCAGCCGCACCACAGACACGCAGGTATACATTGTGGTCGTAGGGTTCCTCCATACAGCGCGCGCAACACTCGGCCGCCAGCGCGGCGCTGTCCGCCACGCACTTCCCGCCGCCGCCGCCGCGCGCGCCGCCCGCGCACGCGCCGCAGCCGCACCACAGACACGCAGGTATACATTGTGGTCGTAGGGTTCCTCCATACAGCGCGCGCAACACTCGGCCGCCAGCGCGGCGCTGTCCGCCACGCACTTCCCGCCGCCGCCGCCGCGCGCGCCGCCCGCGCACGCGCCGCAGCCGCACCACAGACACGCAGGTATACATTGTGGTCGTAGGGTTCCTCCATACAGCGCGCGCAACACTCGGCCGCCAGCGCGGCGCTGTCCGCCACGCACTTCCCGCCGCCGCCGCCGCGCGCGCCGCCCGCGCACGCGCCGCAGCCGCACCACAGACACGCAGGTATACATTGTGGTCGTAGGGTTCCTCCATACAGCGCGCGCAACACTCGGCCGCCAGCGCGGCGCTGTCCGCCACGCACTTCCCGCCGCCGCCGCCGCGCGCGCCGCCCGCGCACGCGCCGCAGCCGCACCACAGACACGCAGGTATACATTGTGGTCGTAGGGTTCCTCCATACAGCGCGCGCAACACTCGGCCGCCAGCGCGGCGCTGTCCGCCACGCACTTCCCGCCGCCGCCGCCGCGCGCGCCGCCCGCGCACGCGCCGCAGCCGCACCACAGACACGCAGGTATACATTGTGGTCGTAGGGTTCCTCCATACAGCGCGCGCAACACTCGGCCGCCAGCGCGGCGCTGTCCGCCACGCACTTCCCGCCGCCGCCGCCGCGCGCGCCGCCCGCGCACGCGCCGCAGCCGCACCACAGACACGCAGGTATACATAGCGCTCTAATCATTAGGGTTCCGTAGACAAAATGGCAAAAACGGAACCCTTATAGATTCGTCATGTCCGTCTGTCACAGCCGATTTATTCGGAAACTATAAATGCTACAGTAATTAAATTTGGTTAGGATATGTGTTGTATGAACCGCTACAGGATTATGATACTATATTGTAAAAAAACCCATCGGAGTGGGGGCCCTCCATACATGTAACTGAGGGATAGAAAAAAAAAAATAGTTGTATATAAGCGTGTCGGGTATTAATAGAAAGGTCTTTGAAAATGATATGAAGGTTTACAAATCTCATTTTTATTTAAGCAAATCGTTTTCGAGATATCAGCTCTCAAAGTCTGAAAAATGTGTCTCCCCCCCTCTATTTTTTAAACTATGCGATATAAAATTCTGAAAAAAATATATGTTATGCACATTAATAAACTCTATTAACGATTTTTGGTTTGACTAAATTATCTCTTATAGTTTTTGAGGTAGGTTGATTTAACTGTATTTTTTAATGATAAATTGATAATGGTACGGAACCCTTTGCGCGCGAGTCTGACTCGCACTTGGCCGGTTTTTTATTCTTTTTATCAGACACACTAAACAGACAACATTTAATACATGTCCATTCATTCATTCGTTCATTTCATTCATTTATTTTTAATAAAACATAGTTTTACAAGTCAGGTAGGTACATAATAATTGAATAATATTAAGACTATGGTAGGTAGGTATATCTAGTTAGGTACTTATACATACATCGTTTATAAATGTAGGATAGGTAGGTACAATTATTGCAACGTTTAGATAAAATATTTTAGGACGAATTGTAGTATTATACAACGTCATCAAACACAATAATTAATTTTTACACTTTAACATTTCATATTTTTGCTTGTGTTAGCGAGTCAGTCAAGGCTACGCGGTCAATTTGAATTATCTATTTGAAAGAAATCGTCAACCGAGTAATACGCATCAGAGACAAGTTTAGCTTTGAGTTTATTAACGAAACCTCTCAAGCTAGTTGCATTTTTAATCTCTAACGGTATATTGTTATATACCTTAGGACCTATTGAGTGAATACATTTTTTGGACTTCGCTAGACGTGTTGGGGGTGGGCGCAGTTTGTCCCGCTGCCTGGTGTTATAGGAGTGAGAATCCCCGTGCGCAGTAAATTGTTCAAGGTTACCTCCACAGATCAGTATAGATAGCTAACGGTGTCATGGAACATGTCGCAGCGTTATGGCCGATAGGCCTTTATAGTGTGACAGATGCGCGCCCTATGAGCCAGTCGCAACTTACCCGCGACTGCAGGATGAGCTCGGACATATCCGCAAAATGCCGAATTGTGCCGTTATTTCTTGTAAAAATAGGAGTGTAAATAAACATTTCAAGGACTATTGAGTCACGTACCACATGAAAGTATTGATTTTTTTAGTTATTAGTTGACAAAACCACGTATTTTGACAAATAATATATAACAACAAACCGCTGACATAAATGTCATAATGATTTTACTTGGGCGTACCAATTGGTTGAACTATTCAGTGACAAATTGTATGTGCGTTTTACATTGACGGCTTAGAATAGCAAGCAAGTTGCAATTTGGTAAGTGACCGTGCAATGTATCCAATTGCTAGCGATATTCACAACCGTCCTGTCATTTCTTGGTACGGCCGCTGCGAGCAGGCCGCGAACTAGAGGTACGACTGACCGTGCCGATGACAAATAGGGTCGATAAATTGTTGATGTATTTGATTATATTTAATTTTTCTTTCATATTTTGACCTTTGTATCAATATCTTCATAAAGGTAAAACAATATATATAGATTATATCGCGTATTATATTATTTTGAGCTTTTTACAATAACCGTTGTCAAAGGTTGAAATTGTTTTATTTAAATATGTGACCGTCGCGGAAACGGCTGATAACATTATATTTATTAAGGGTACAACCGTCTAAATAATTATTTGTTCATGTGATTCCCAGCCACAATTAAGATAATGTCGTTAATAAATTGCTTTGTTCATATTGAAATATATGTTTATAATTGACATTCTGTAGTTTATTATTTACAAACCAGATCCGACACGAAAGTAAGAAAAAAGTTTTCTAAGGCCATAGTCGGATTTTCATAGTACGTCAGCCTTTAAATCAACCAGACTCTAGTATTTTTTTGTGAGTACCTCTTATGGTGGAGAATATTTCTGCTGAGTATCAACGTCCTATCGGTGACAGTTTTTGACTTATGATTTTTTTTAGTTTTTTCTTTAATGTGTTGTATCTCAGGATGTATAAAAGCGAATTGCTTCAAATTTTGAAATAATGTTCTTTATTTAGATATGCATCGAATTTAAAAAAATGAATATCGATTGTCGTATAAAAAAAAGAAAAAAAAAGACCAAAAAATTTTTCATATTTTTTTTTGTGTACCTATGAAGTAGTGACACCTCTATTTTCTTTTTCTAATTATATACCATACATTGGCCTACTAGTTGCCTAAGTATCAAAATTTTCCAAGCGGTACTTCTTACCAAAAATCGGCAATATGTGTGGTCAAGTTCTGCATTCAATCGGTGTTTTTCAATGTAGTATACAAACTCTTCATTTATATTTGAGTTTTCTTATCAGGTTATCTTATTTAAGAGTAAATGCTAATGACAACTTAATGTCATCATGATGCAAGCTTTTTATTTCATTATTAATCGGCCGTTTATTATTTTAACTAGCGTAATTCGATATTATTTATGAGATATTCATTAAAAATAATATATTTCTTGAATATATTACTATATACGCTAGTTGAAATGGTAAACGGCCGATTAATAATGAAATAAACAGCTTGCATCATGATGACATTAAGTTGTCATTAGCATTTACTCTTAAATAAGATAACCTGATAAGAAAACTCAAATATAAATGAAGAGTTTGTATACTACATTGAAAAACACCGATTGAATGCAGAACTTGACCACACATATTGCCGATTTTTGGTAAGAAGTACCGCTTGGAAAATTTTGATACTTAGGCAACTAGTAGGCCAATGTATGGTCTATAATTAGAAAAAGAAAATAGAGGTGTCACTACTTCATAGGTACACAAAAAAAAATATGAAAAATTTTTTGGTCTTTTTTTTTCTTTTTTTTATACGACAATCGATATTCATTTTTTTAAATTCGATGCATATCTAAATAAAGAACATTATTTCAAAATTTGAAGCAATTCGCTTTTATACATCCTGAGATACAACACATTAAAGAAAAAACTAAAAAAAATCATAAGTCAAAAACTGTCACCGATAGGACGTTGATACTCAGCAGAAATATTCTTCACCATAAGAGGTACTCACAAAAAAATACTAGAGTCTGGTTGATTTAAAGGCTGACTTACTATGAAAATCCGACTATGGCCTTTATTATTAAACGACATAAAATGAAAACAAACAATATAAGGACTTAACTTAACTACCTATAAATAAAAAAATTGGCCTAAATCGCCGTCAGTGGGCAAGGTACCCAGAAGGCTGGCCGCATTCCCCCGTTGTATAGCTATACTTAAACGCTGTGCAAGGTACTGGCCAGCCCTCTGGTCGCCTGATGTCTCTCTTAGGCGAGCCGCTAGATCTTTAAAAAGTCCATGTGCACTTGGCCCCCATGGCCCCAAGGTCTCCACACCAAACGCCGCAAATATGTAGCTGGTTCCTAAAGCAGCATATTTGCGGCGCTTGAGACTTTCGGCTAATGATGCCGCAGCGCCAGCAGCAACGCCGGTGACCGAAACATGGGACGGCGCCAGAGTGTCAACGCAGGTGGCGTCCCAAAATAGCGGCCGGCCCATGCTACAGGGCACCAGCGTCATTCCGTCAGGCCTCTTGCCGTCGTCCCTGGCCAGACCGTTGGGCTCTAGGACGGCCGGTATTTTCGCGCTAACAAGGGCGCGACGGATAACATAATGTTTATAAGGATTAGATACATCGTTCAATGCGATATTTTAATCTGTATTTATTTCTTATTAAATGATAGATCGATTTTAATGTTTTTCTTAATATTCCGGCCTTATCAAATATCTATGGATAATAATTTATCGACGTAGCCTCCTCTCTAGTGCCGCATCATATGGTAGAGCTTTAGCCAATCACAGCGTGGCAAAGGCCCGACCTCGGAGACACCGAGACTCATTACAATTTCGCTTCGTTACAAATCTCTCTCTTTCATATATCTATGGTTACCTCGCACATACTTGGCTACTTCGAGATATAAGCCCGGAAGAGTAAGGATTTTGGTTTCCCTGAACAATTCACGAGCGGGGTGATCCCAAGGGACTCCACATATGCAACGAATAGCTCGTTTTTGAAGCCTGAAGGGTCTGTCACGGTTGGCTGAGGTTGCCCACAAGTCTACACCGTATGATAGGAGAGAGTGAAAGTAGCCAAAGTAGGCTTTCCTGATGTTGGTGGTGTGTAGGCTAGGGCGCAATCTACCCAGCGCAAAGCAAGCGGAGGACAGTCGGTCGCAAAGTGAGTCAATGTGGGGACCCCAAGTCAAACCGGAATCGATGGTTAGCCCGAGATATTTTATCTCATCAACCTGTGGCACTAGTAAGTTGTTACAGTAAATGTTTAGACTATGATCTTTTTTACCGCGTAAACAGAATTGCATAATGTTTGTTTTTTCCACGTTTAGTTTCATTCCATTCGCCAAGAACCAAAATGCGACGTCATTCATTACCTTGGTGAGTTTAGATTTAAGTTCCTGTTGGCTTAAGGCTGATACAATAACACACCCATCATCAGCGAACATGACAAATTCAGCGTCTTCGGTGGCGGTAGTGAAATCATTCATCAATATTAAGAACAAGTTGTTTCCTATTACGGAACCTTGAGGAACAGCATAGTCGCCAAGTTCCAACACGTCAGATCTCATACCACGGACCGAAGTCGCTTGTTTCCGACCTTCTAGAAATGAAGCGATGATGTTTAGGCAGTTGCCAGTGACGCCGTAGTGGTCTAGCTTTGCTAGAATCAGAGGATGAGAGACCAGCTCGAAGGCGCGCGACAGGTCGCAGAATATGGCGGCCACCTGTCGCCCGGCGTCGAGATGGCCGGTCACCCTGGTCACGACGTCACGCGCTGCGTCAATCGTCGATCTGCCAGGTTGATAGGCATATTGTTGACGGTTTAGTAAATTATTCGAATTAAAATGAGACATTAAATGATTACTTAAGAGATTTTCGAAAATTTTGGAAAATACCGGTATTAATGATATTAGCCTGTAGTTTTTTAATTCACTTAATTCTCCTTTTCCTTTATATATAGGTTGGACTTTAATTATTTTTAAATTGCTGGGATAAATACCAGTTTCAATGCATTTATTGAATACATTGCATAATAAGCTAAAAATAAACTTAGGTATAAGATCCAATAAGCGGGTAGACATATCATTTATGTCCTTAGAGTCCTTTCGCTTTATTTTTTGTAATGTTTTTTCAATGCGTTGCATGTCTATCGACTCGAACCTTATAAGATGAGCGTGTTCAAACAATAATAACAAAGATATAAAAATAGGACTAATCTTTGACTAATATTTTTGACACAGGCGCAGTAATGCCAACAGTGGAGCTAAACGCCCTAGCGATGAAGCTCTGCCAGCCCGCCATCTACACTTCCATCCCAGCGGTGGCCGCCCCCGTACGAGCCCGTAGCCGCCCGCCCGCCTACCGCGTGCCGCCCTTCGTGCCCAACGTCTACCAGCGCATGCTGAGCCCGGGGCTCGTGTACAGAGTGCGCGTCACTGTGGGAGACAGGTGTGTACAATATACCCGCCCGCCTACCGCGTGCCGCCCTTCGTGCCCAACGTCTACCAGCGCATGCTGAGCCCGGGGCTCGTGTACAGAGTGCGCGTCACTGTGGGAGACAGGTGTGTACAATATACCCGCCCGCCTACCGCGTGCCGCCCTTCGTGCCCAACGTCTACCAGCGCATGCTGAGCCCGGGGCTCGTGTACAGAGTGCGCGTCACTGTGGGAGACAGGTGTGTACAATATACCCGCCCGCCTACCGCGTGCCGCCCTTCGTGCCCAACGTCTACCAGCGCATGCTGAGCCCGGGGCTCGTGTACAGAGTGCGCGTCACTGTGGGAGACAGGTGTGTACAATATACCCGCCCGCCTACCGCGTGCCGCCCTTCGTGCCCAACGTCTACCAGCGCATGCTGAGCCCTGGGCTCGTGTACAGAGTGCGCGTCACTGTGGGAGACAGGTGTGTACAATATACCCGCCCGCCTACCGCGTGCCGCCCTTCGTGCCCAACGTCTACCAGCGCATGCTGAGCCCGGGGCTCGTGTACAGAGTGCGCGTCACTGTGGGAGACAGGTGTGTACAATATAAAAAGACAAATAAAAACTACACCACAGAATAATTAATAGTACTACGTCCAGAAAATACACTCCTTCACATTACGCCTGCCTCCACGCGTACAAGCACGCGTAAAATTTAACTTTCCAACTCATATGAACCGTGAATTTATGAGCGAGCGATTTGCGCGCTAGGAGCCAGCGATTTGCGCGCCTTAGTTTATGAGCAAGTGCGGCGTGATACATACGACACACAAAAAAGGAAATTCGTAACATGTGTCGGTTTGAAACACTTCCTTCGGTCTTGTTTTATTTCATCGCCACCCGTTTCCAACATATTTTTTTTCGAATTTTAGAATTATAACTAATGAGAGATTCAGACATATTAAAATATTATCGAACCGGGTTACTCACGTATTTAAGTCGATGATTGTTAGACATGTTTCGACCCATTAAGACAATCAAGTAAACAGGCAATCATCGACTTAAATACGATAATATTGTAGTTTTTTTCGCCCTTGTATCATGATATCACCTTCCTGGAGCCAATTGCATAACAAATTACAACTAATATTACAAGCGGTAGTCTCTTTTTTAGAATTATAACTAACGTGAGACTCAAACATATTTATCACACGGGTTACTCACGTAATTTAAGTCGATAATTGCTCGACATGTTGCAACGGTAGTCTCTTTTCTATCTCTCTTACTAGAAAGAGACTTCCGCTGGTATTATTAGTTATAATTTGTTATGCAATAGGCCCATGGTCCTTGTATCGTATCTTAATGTTTGTTAATTGGATGACAGAGCGTGGCTGGGCGAGGGCTCGACGCCGCAGGCCGCGCGGCACGACGCCGCGGCGCGCGCGCTGCACGACCTGCGGCCGCCGCCCGACGCGCCGCAGCCGCCGCCCGCCGCGCCCGCGCAGACCAATGGTAACACGTCGCATACACTACACCAGGGACGGCGACTGTGGATGACAGAGCGTGGCTGGGCGAGGGCTCGACGCCGCAGCCGCCGCCCGCCGCGCCCGCGCAGACCAATGGTAACACGTCGCATACACTACACCAGGGACGGCGACTGTGGATGACAGAGCGTGGCTGGGCGAGGGCTCGACGCCGCAGCCGCCGCCCGCCGCGCCCGCGCAGACCAATGGTAACACGTCGCATACACTACACCAGGGACGGCGACTGTGGATGACAGAGCGTGGCTGGGCGAGGGCTCGACGCCGCAGCCGCCGCCCGCCGCGCCCGCGCAGACCAATGGTAACACGTCGCATACACTACACCAGGGACGGCGACTGTGGATGACAGAGCGTGGCTGGGCGAGGGCTCGACGCCGCAGCCGCCGCCCGCCGCGCCCGCGCAGACCAATGGTAACACGTCGCATACACTACACCAGGGACGGCGACTGTGGATGACAGAGCGTGGCTGGGCGAGGGCTCGACGCCGCAGCCGCCGCCCGCCGCGCCCGCGCAGACCAATGGTAACACGTCGCATACACTACACCAGGGACGGCGACTGTGGATGACAGAGCGTGGCTGGGCGAGGGCTCGACGCCGCAGCCGCCGCCCGCCGCGCCCGCGCAGACCAATGGTAACACGTCGCATACACTACACCAGGGACGGCGACTGTGGATAACAGAGCGTGGCTGGGCGAGGGCTCGACGCCGCAGCCGCCGCCCGCCGCGCCCGCGCAGACCAATGGTAACACGTCGCATACACTACACCAGGGACGGCGACTGTGGATGACAGAGCGTGGCTGGGCGAGGGCTCGACGCCGCAGGCCGCGCGGCACGACGCCGCGCCCGCGCAGACCAATGGTAACACCGCACGCATACATTTCACCACAGGACGGCGACCTTTTAGCTGCCAAGGGCCACATAGTAGTTAACGAAATTGACGCGGGTCGCACTTTGTTACTGACTGAGAATATAGTAATTATTTTGCTAATAACTTTTTAGTGACGACGATGTGTTCATTATCGTCTCATCCTAAATATATTTAGGATACAAAGTACACAAGGAGGCTCGCGGGCCGCCGGTTGCCGACCGAGTAATAGAACAAAATTATAGCTTTTGTTACTCCCAAAACGTGAGCACAATTACAAAATTAAAACTGTAGGTAAAGTATACAGTCGTGGTCCACTAATTAAGAACAGTCAATGTATAACATAAAAATGGCATAACACGCCTATATTCATCATTTGTGTGCATTGTTATTTACGAGAATATGAGTTATTATTTAACTTGATTATTCTAAAAATCAATTTAAACAAGTATTAGCTGCAAAAACTTTATATATAATTAAATAAATGCGATTGAACTTAACATGTCTCTAGACGAACAAAAATAATCTGGCACACTAATTAAGAACACAACCTAAAAGTACAGAATTCAACTAGAAAATTCTTCGGTTACATTAATATTTGGTAGGAAACCCGAAGTTCTGTTCCACCGCATGACATCTCTTTGACATAGACTCCACTAAAACCCTGCATCGCTCCACAGGTATAGAATTCCAGGCTTCTAGTGATGCCTCATAAAGCTCGTTTAAATTTTTTATATTTTTATTGGCGAGACTTTTTTTCACATCGCTCCAGAGATTCTCTATTGGGTTAAGATCGGGACTGCAAGAGGGCCAAGTCATTACAGAAACATGATTACAACGAAACCATTCTTTTATAGATTTTGCCGTATACTTCGGATCGTTGTCTTGTTGAAATGTCCATACAACTGGTAAATTTTCTTCAGCATACGGCAACATGGTGTTTTCTAGAATATTTTTGTACACGTACTGGTCCATAATACCATCAACGGACCAATGGCCCCACACCATGCCACGAAAAACAACCCCATAGTTTAATGTTCCCGCCGCCATGTTTTACGGTTATGGTCGTATACTTGGGGTCGTATACGCGGTATTTGGTGGTCGACGAACGTAGACTTGACCGTCGCACAGACAGGTATTTGGCCCTAAAAGTCGCTTAAAAATATTTTTTACAGTATATAAGTTTATATTATAATTTTATTAGATTTAAAGGTGGATTAAGGTATTTCAGTGTAAAAAGAACCGGCCAAGAGCATGTCGGGCCATGCTCAGTATAGGGTTCCGTAGTTATTCAAAAACGGCTAGGCTGATTATGTTCAAAATAGTTTTATTTTAAAGTATTATATAAGCCCACTATTCATTATTTTTTTCATATTTTTTGGATCCACGGATTACAAGTTACAGAGTTTGAGATCTCCGAAAAAGCCCATGTACAAAAAATTGTTAAAAATTTGGGGGTGTATTGGGGTGGCTCTTTTTTGGTTTTTAATTATCTTGAGGGTCTATTCTACAAAATACTATTCAACTTTAAGCTCAGAAATTATCAGAAATATTTTAAAACCTTTATTATATGTGATGATATTTGTATTTTTTTTGCATTTGTAGAGCTTAAACATTAAATGCAAATAAAACTAGTAAATAATTAGAATCAACGTAAAACTTAAGTTTCATAATAAAGCACATACCTGGTTGTACACAATCCATGATAGAAACTAGCACAAAATTCACTTTATCATCATAAAATAAGTATTTCAAGACGGTAAAGTTTTGAGCGTATCGAACAATCATAATAACGCGTTTGGGGAACAGTAACTTCCGACTGACTTCATGCAGGTAGTTACAGGTTCAAGCGCACCATATTGATTCTGTTGTTTGGAGGGGTTATCTGACTTTTCAAAAATACTACTAAAAAGAGAATAGTGCTAATATAAAAAAAATGCATTTTAAGCGACTTTTAGGGCCAAATACCTGTCTGTGCGTCGGAGCCTATTCTGTTAATTTTAGTTTCGTCAGACCATAAAACGTGTTTCCACTGCGATAACGTCCAATTTTTGTGATTTTTCGCAAATTCATTTCGTGCGTCTCTGTTCTTCTTACTTACTAAAGGCTTCTTGCGAGCTATTCTGCCAAATAAATTTGCTTCGTTCAGTCGTTTTCTAATAGTACGAATCGCCAGACCGGGTTGATCTCCAAAAATTTTATGTTTAATCTCAACAGAAGAAAGTTTAGGATTCTTTCTCGCCATCCTTACGATAAGAGCGTCCGTTCGAGGAGTCGTCTTTCGTGGCCGTTTCATTCGTTGGACCTTCTGACATGTTCCATGAGCCTTAAAATATTTTATGGCGTTGGATACTCTAGTCCTAGAACATTTAAGGTGGTCAGCGACTTTTTGATAGCTCCATTTCTTGTTAAAAACCAACGATATTATGATTTCTCTGATAGTGCCATCTGAACTCCGTTTTTTTCCCATTTTCACAAAAACAACAAGCACGTTTTATTGACAGAAAATGAAGGAGCTCAAAATACACGTATTATATACTTTGACGTGTCAAAGTGTAGGCTTTATTCAATTATTTTGGAAGATACGAGGATTCAAACACAGTGTTCCTAATTAGAGTGCCAGTATGGGATCATCCATTAATTACGTCACACCAATTTTATGATTTTTTGACCCCTCCCTCCCCCCTTGTCACACTTCGTCACAATTAACTACACCCTCCCCCCTTAGTGTGACGTCACATGTAGATTTTTAGTTTAAGGAAAAAATTACAACATCACTTTTTAAGTAACTTGTTATTAGGATTGCTTAAAATTATTCGTAAAAAGAACGTAGAGAAAATTTACCTATTCTTCCTCCGTCCAAGGATTTTGGATTTTCTATTCTTTTATGTTCATGTATTCATGTATGTGAGGATTGTGACGTCACAAACATAGAACTCCTCCCTCCCCCCTGTCACGATATGTCACATTTTGTGGACCCCCTCCCTCCCCCTTGAGGTGTGACGTAATTAATGGATTGACTTACTTGACTTAATGTCCTATGTCCCCTAGATGGGGCAGAGGGCGTCCACAGTGCGTCGCCATCCCGAACGGTCTTGAGCTTCGCGCTTTACTTCGCTCCAGGTCATCCCTATCGCCTTCGCTTCTGCAGTGATCGTCCGCCGCCAGGTCTGCTTGGGGCGGCCACGTTTTCGCTTTCCTTGGGGATTCCAGTCTAGGGCTTGCCTCGGTATATGGTCGGGGTCCCTTCGGAGCGTATGGCCAATCCAGTTCCATTTGCGGCGTTTGATCTGCTGGTCGATCGGAGTCTCACCACAGCGTTCCCATAGATCTGTGTTGGAGATTTTCTCGGGCCAGAACACGCCGAGAATGCGGCGAAGACAGCGGTTGATAAAGACCTGTAGCCGGTGCGAGATGTCTTTAGTGACCTTCCACGTCTCACATCCGTACAGCAACACGGATTTCACGTTGGACCGGAATATCTTGAGCTTAACTCTCCGAGTCAGTTTCCGCGATTGCCATACAGGACGGAGCTGTGCGAAGGTTGCTCTCCCTTTGGCGATCCTTGAAGCGATGTCCTCTTCGGTCCCTCCAGTTTCCGACACTACACTACCGAGGTACGTAAATTTGTGGACTGTCTCCACGCCCTCTGTGCCCATGAGCAACGGTACCGAGCTGGTTGCTCCGCACCTCATGTCTTGGGTCTTCCTGGTGTTGATTTTAAGTCCCGTCTCCAAGGCCTCTCGCCGTAGGTCGTCCATTTTGGCTTGCATGTCGGCACGTGTGTGGCTCAATAGGCATAGGTCATCGGCATAGTCCAAGTCTTCCAGCACGTTGGACAGCCCCCACTCTATGCCGCGGCGCTTACTGTTGGTCTTGACCATGATGCCATCGAGAACGACAAGGAAGAGGAGAGGGGAAAGAAGACACCCCTGGCGTACACCCGCATGAACAGGTATGTCCTCCGAGATGAGACCGTCGTGAGTTACTCTACAGGAGTAGTTCCTGTAGATGGCCTTAATCATGTTTGTAATCTTCTCGGGGACTCCAATTTCACGTAGCCGATCCCAGATACAGTTCCATCTCAAAGTGTCGAAGGCTTTTTCGAAATCCACAAAGGTCAGGTACATTTCCCTCTGCCATTCTGATGCCTGTTCGAGGATTATGCGCAAGGTGTTAATCTGGTCCGTACACGATCGATTGGGCCGGAAACCAGCCTGTTCTTTGCGGAGAAGAGGTTCTACGGCCCGCGAAAGTCTGTCCAAGATTATCCTGCAGAGCACCTTAGAAGGAATCGAGAGCAAAGTGATACCTCTCCAATTGCCACATTGACTGAGGTCTCCCTTCTTGGGTACAGTGATCAGAAGGCCATTGCTCCAGTCACCAGGCAACTCTTCGGCTGACCAGATGTTCCTCAGAAGAGGCGTCAGCGCGTTTGCAGCGGAAAGGGATGTCGGCTTTCAGCATTTCCGCTGTGATAAGGTCTACTCCTGGGGCTTTTCCATTCTTCAGCGATCGGATGGCCTTTACTACCTCGTCAGCTGTAGGGGGAGACACATCTATGTCCAGGTTTTGTGCAGGCAAGCTGGCAGCACTTGCAAGCGTAACGGGGTCGTTCGGGACTTGGAAGGTCTCCTCAAAGTGCTCCCGCCAGCGTTGAAGCTGTCCCTCCGATGTCACAATAAACTGACCTGTTTTGTCCTTCAAAGGCTTCTTCTTCCTCTGGTTCCTATTACCGGCCAAGGTCTTCGTCGCCTTGTACATCTCCCTGAGATTACCGGAGTTGGCGGCGCGCTGGGCGCAGTCTGCAACCTCTTCAGCCCATACTCGACGGTCATGACGGGTACTTCGGTAGATTTTTCTACGGACTTGTCTGTATTGGCGCCTCAGATCTGTGCGCATTGCCTCGTCACTAGTTGCCAGAAGTTGAAGATGTAGCTCGCGCCTTTCTTCGATCAGGTGCCAGGTATTTTGTGACATCCAGTCTTCGCGTGTGTGTGTTTTGTGTCCAAGGACAACGGAGCTGGTCTCTGTATAGGCCATTTTGATGTGGTTCCACTCCGCGTCGACAGAAGTGGTTGGGTCCGCATCGAGAACGGAGAAGCGGTTTCGCAGTTCGAGCCTAAAGGCGTCTCTTACATCTGGGTCCTGCAGCTTGTTGACCTCAAAACGTTTGCCCATCTTGGTAGTCGCGCTGGCAGCTCGGGCTACTGCTACTTTTAGCCGCACCTCTGCGACGACTAGGTGGTGGTCACTGTCGATATCCGCGCCACGACGGTTGCGAACGTCGAGCAGTGATGATCGCCATTTGGAGCTGATGGCAAGATGGTCAATCTGGTTCTTGGTGACTCCATCGGGTGAGTTCCATGTGTATTTATGGTGGTCTCCGTGAATAAATAATGTGCCTCCGATGGTAAGGTCGTTGTCCTGACAGAATTCCAGAAATCTCTCCCCGTTCTCGTTCCGGACTCCCAGCCCGTTTTTGCCCATGTGTCTCTGACAACCGTTGTTGTCTGTGCCAACCTTGGCATTTAGGTCTCCCATGACGATGACTATGTCCTGCTTGCGGGTGTTCTTCAAAGTCAGGTTGAGTGCACTGTAGAAATCGTCCTTGTCTTCCCTCTGATGCCAGGTTTGTGGGCGCGTAGCACTGAACGACGGTTATCTTACGGGCTTTGCTGTTAAATCGGGCTGTAACTATTCTATCTGAGATGGGTTTCCAGTCCAGCAGGCTCTTCTTCGCAGCATCAGAAAGGAGGAATCCTACGCCGTTCTCACGTACGCCCTCTTCATCTTCCTTCCCGGAGTAAAGAAAAGTGAGGCCCCTGGACGTTCTCAGTTCTCCGAATCCATTTCTGCGCACTTCGCTAAGACCGAGTATCTGCAGTTTGTATCGGAGCATTTCTGCTTCTGCTTGGGCTAGTCGGCTATCTTCGCTCAGTGTTCGCACATTCCAGCAAGCAATTCGTGTCCGTATTTTCATGCCAAAGGTCGTCGTAGTTTGATCGGTCCGGTTTTGCACTGTTTCAGTTTCTTTAATCGTTGAATTTCGGGTAAGCGAAGGATTAGTCCACTATACCCTAGCCCAATGGTGGGGCTGCCACCTCGAAGCCTTTGGGCATGCTCGGTTTTGTTTCGGGTATCCTCCCTAGTGAGTTGGTTCTGTTTTGAGGCGCAGAAGATTCGCCTTTCGCCCTGCATCCTCAGCTCAGCTGCAGCACAGTGGTAGCGGTCGCGCGGCGGCGCGGCTGCAGCAGTTCCCAGGGGGGACGGCGGGGACGTGGATGACGCGGACTGGCTAGGGCTCTGCGATCAATACGGTGTTCCGCTACAAACACAGCAGATGGTTTCTTGGCATTTTATAGGTAATGCTGTTCTCACTAACAGCTATTCCCACCAAGACCATACCCTAGCTTCCCCCCCCCCCCTAAATTAATGGATGATCCCTATTAATTATACTAGATAAAGTCCCAAGTTTGTATTCGTATTAATTATTTATGTTTGCAAACTAAAGTACATGTGTATAGTCAATTGAATGGTCTCTAGATTCATGATAAATCATGTGTTAAAGGCGGTTGCCTATTATTTATATATTCTGCTAATAATAGCTGACTTTTCTCTGTATAGTGGTAAATAACCTATTTGTTCTTAATTAGTTGGCCACGACTGTATAAAATAATATTTTATGAAGTCAAAAGTTGTATGTGTGAAAATAAATGTGCAAATTGCATTTTTTTATTACGACGTTATTTTCCATACTAACTACACTAAGTGCACCACCGGTTCCCGAAGTCAGCAGCCGCCACTGGACACGGCTATTATATGGATGAATCAACTTTTTTCTGCCTGTTATTGTCATGGTTAAGATGACCTGAGTCACGGTAACTATATCCAATTTTTTTTATTTTTTATTTGGAGGTCCAACAGAAAACATTAGACAATTTAAGCAAATACACCATTAGAATGCATGTTTTGCATAATTCGGCAATAACTATGGCAATAACAGAAAAAAAGTTGATTCACCCACATAACATTTGGATATGCTGTCTAGTTAGACAGAATCATTTGTCTCCTCCATCCTCGAAAAAAACAATTTAAATTCATAATTATAGTCGTGCACTTCCACAACAAGTGTAATAAGGTCATTCATATCATATGGATTTACAATATCTTGTTTTTAGGTGACGCAGCGTCAGATATCATGAACTCTGAAGTGAAATCACCGGTGTCACTAGTACACGAACTGGCCTTGAAACGAAATCTCACTGTTCAGTTCACCGTGAAGTCGGAACGGGGGCCGCCACACATGAGGGTATGTATCAATACTAGCTATTTTATATAATAATCTTCTGCGGGCAGACACAAACATTTACTTATTTTATTAATTTAACTGAATAAATTTTGTTGTTAGTGTGTAAGGATATAATAAAGTTATTGTACGCCATCAGGCAAGGTATAGTGCTACATATAATCGTTTTCACTTCTCATGCTCAAAAAGTGCACCTTTATGTCGTGCGTAGACGACATAAAATCGCATTTTATGGTCTAGAACATAAAAGTTTTTTTTTTCTGAGGCTAAGGTAATCGGTCCCAACAGCCAAACAGTTAAAACATTGCACAATTTTATTGAGTAATAAAATAGTGTAGCTAACAAAACTTATTATTTTATTTTATTTATATTAAGTACAATATTAGAAATATTTATTTTCTGTCATTAAATTTAGTAAATCACGTTAAATAGATATCGATTATCGTTCAAAAATACTCCGAAATGTTTGACTTGGCAGAAAACCGAACAACTGAAAATCTGATCACAGGTTGAAAAAAAAAAAATGAGTTGGCAGGTATTGGTTTTATATTTTTCTTCTTTCGCTTTATAACAACTCCGTTGTGTAAATTGCAGTGAATATGTGTTTGTGTTTTACTTTCCTCGCAAACGAAGTGAAAAGCAGAGTGTACAACATGGGCATAAATGTCAATTTTTTACCCTCGTCTACTATTTTGGTCTTTGCTTCGCTCAGACCAAAAAATTGCCTCGGTTAAAAATGGGTCACTTTATGCCCTTGCTGTACAATCTACTATTATTTTTATTCCACCCCTGTAGTCTGACATACACCTACAATTCCTACAAATAAAACACTGACTTGGACAAGTATATCAAATGCACAGATTTTTCAAAACCCAGACAGCTTCTCCGTCGTGTGGTGACGGCAGTAAGAGTAAGAATACATTTGTCACCACTCCAACTCTTCCTGCGGGTGTCGTAAGAGTCGACTAAGGGATTCAAGTGTCACTGACCATTCTTT